>CM076575.1:391785053-392023209 GCA_034641835.2 Pinus albicaulis
AACATCCTACTTTAAAATAATATTCAATTTTCCTAGTTCACCAATTATCCCCTTCATCTCTGCAAAGTTAGTGGAGAATAAATCTTGATACTCCCTTAATAAATCAATTATCTTCTCCATTTTTCTTGTTGTCCCAACAATCCCCTATCAAATCTATCCTTAGGTTTTGTTCACTACCAATGTTTACTTTCTTGATTTTAATAGGATTTGAGTAGTATTCCATCTCTAATTCAAGTCTAGATATGGTGCACTCCCCTTCAATCTCTGGAATGTGCAGGTCCCTTGGATCCTCGTCACCATAAACACCCTCTGCAAGGTTATAACATTTCATAAATTCTTATACCTGTTGTAAATTATGATGTGTTGGACACATGGGTATTATCCCATGTACAATATGATATTATGCTGAAAAAATATTTTCCTTCAAAAGATTGAGTGCTCGATCCATTAAATATTCCCCAGCTACAAAAATGAATGTAGATTTAAAATTATGGGTCATCTCCTCTCAATTTATTGTGCCTCTACGCACCTCCAACTCAATGTAGCAATTCCTAGGAATGACATCTAAAGTGTGCACAAACCTATAGATGCATTCATCCTGTAATATATTCCTTCTATTCCAAGTGGAAACACAACTTTTTACATGGGTCGTTGGAAAATCCAACCCAGTGTACTTGAATCCTTTAACACTTGAGACCCAAAGAGAATACACAACAGATGCTTACAATTCAACCAGGTATCTACAACAATCTTACGTGAATTCTACTATTGCATTGGAGTTGATATAAAAGCAACACCTAATGCTAACAAACTTAAGTGTGCTCAAAGTTTTGGAAAAAATACACAACACCAATTAAACCATCATACCTGGGTGGATCTTGCACTTCTATCCCGATCCAACACATTACACAAATGATATGCAATCACCTCTTGGTAGATACTTCATGCAACCAAATATGCTAGTTCTCTAGTCCTTCTTTAGAGTTTGATGAACATGAACCAATATTGTGCCAACTAAATACCCCATCTACAATAGGGTTAACATATTCCTCCCTCTTTGTTGTCATATTATAGATATTGTTCAATGCTCTACATGCATCCCCTCCTGGACATGCTCTATATATGTCTCCTTCCATGGGATTTAATGGTGTAATCACTCAGACACTATCGGTTTCAAATAACATCTGCCTTTTCTTCAAGTTAATAATAACCTAATTATCGAAGGCCCATTCAATTCCAACCATCACTAGCTATGGGTCCGTATGACCAAATATATCTATAACTTCAAATTCTTCCAAACTCTTGACCCCATCAATATCCACCTCTACATTTGGTAGATTGCCAATAGGGAATATTTGGTACTTTTCCAATCTTAGTTGGATAAGAGGCCAGGCCACCTTAGGGCTCCCCATCATATTCGATGTCTTTTTAGGCAAGATATTCACATTATATCCTAAGTGTAGAATGATATAATTCATATTGTAATTTCCTATTTGCGCACAAAACCTAAATTCTCGACTTATCTGCTTCTTCCACACAAATTTATTGATTGTGCATCTCGGGGAATTCACTCTTGCAAATTCTAGTGCTTTATTACATTGATCGATCATTCTACAAAGATATTGCAAGACATTGTAATCCTCCATCAAATATAGACAAATTTTCAAGAATTCTTTGATAACAATGTCTCCTACTTCATGACTTTTACCAGCGGTTTTATCATAAACTCTAGGATTCTCATATATTGGGTTTTCTTCACGAATATCCCATTTTGACACAACGATTTCTCTGTGCACCTACTTATAGGTGGTCTTCTATTTTTATGGATCAAACTTTGGAGGTGGATTTGAACCTTTTCTCACCCATTATTGATTTGTGTTAGCCTGTTTAGCAACATCCATTATGGTCTTGGTACCTCTGCGAGTGACAATATTCATATGTGATTGATCCTTACGCAGTTTTGCAGTAATCTTTTGAATATTTTACACCTTCTTCTCCTGCAACTTTGTGATTAGCCGGGGAAAATATTATTCTGCATGATCCAAATCTCTATAGGATGTACACGTCGAATAAGGATTGGGACAATCTCTAGTGAGATGTCCTGGATACTGACAATTATAACAAATAATTATTCATCTTCCTTGTCCAAATGCTCCTCGTCCTCAACCTAGTCTTCTAGGTCCCTTTCCCAACATGCCCTAACCTTTTCCCAATTGGTTGTAGGGTCTTAGTGGATTATATTTCTATGCCATCCTATCCCATCCCTCTTTCACCCTATCTAAATACATTGTGTGATCCCTCATTAACTCCAATGCACAACAACTATGGATTTCATGTCCTACTGACTTATAAAAATCACAAAAGAGAGTTATTGCAGAGGTTTCGTACATCAGAATCATGGGGAAAATTTGGGTTGAATGTCTCCACACTCTGCAAATTTCACACCACAATCCTCTTCCTTGTGCCAATGAGTTGTTTGCACCAGTTGCTATATAAGATGTCACCATCGGGCATTCATTTCTATGGTGCACCTCCTTTCTGAAAATTGTACACAAAACCTCCAAGCGTTGTTCTTTCCCTTTTGCTAAATCCTACAATTGGATTATGAGTGCAAACATCTACGATTGAAGTTGAGCTATGAAAGAACTATCTCCACATGTTGCTAGATATGCCTCCAACTTCAATGCAATCTCCAAGGAATTTGACGGGGATTTAAGGTTCTACCGAGTCAAAGGCACTTGAATATGCAACAAAAATATGGAAATAAACCATTCCTTGTGCTGCTCATTCAGGATTTCAAATTCCTATTTACCTAACAACACTTTGAATCTCTTATTATTATCCCAAATATATTTGTTCTATCCCTGCTTGATCTCCTTCAAATTTTTGATGCAATTTTATGTAGACTTAGGCATGAGAAATACTTTTAGCATCACCTACATGATGTCTTTCAGGGTTCTCGGTTGTCCATTTAGAGCATTGATCTTGTACTTCATATACCTGGGCAATGCCCAATATCTAAAATTGATTTCTAGATGTATAATCTTGGTGGAATCATCCTGAATATTATTTACATCCCATACTGCCTCAGACACAAACATATTTTGTTTAGGATATTCAGTCCCGAAACCATGGAACACAGGCATCTGAGAACTACTTGCCATTTTCTTCCACCTAGTAGTCCTTGATAACGGTCTACTAGGTACAATCATTGTTTGTTGTCACACACTATGCACAATGTGCTTCAATGGAGGACTCTCAGGTCCGCTTCTCTTCAAGTGATTAGTTTCACTCATACTACTAGTTTCACTACTCTCTTTACTGAGTAAAGTATCTAGAATGTTGCTCGAGAACTTAACTCTTGATCAAATGGTGTGTGCGGGTTTGTGGATTCAACACAGGGCATATTTTGAGCATAGTTTTCGAGATGCATGTCTTCTACTTCTTTGAGGCTATTCTTTGAAGGTCCTCCATCCTCTCCTTCTATCTGTGGTATGCCAATGTGTACTCTCTCCAAGCTTCTCTAGTATCTACTACTTTTTCTTCTCCTATGGCCTCTCTATATGATTTATTGGAATACAATCAAATATAGGCACTGACACAAACCTCTCTCCTTTGTCATTATTGCCTTAGAACCTTATTCCATTATGCAAGATTCCACTCTCGAAATTTGTCATGCTTTCCCTCCATTCACTGTCTCCCTTGGAATTCTTGGCATGCCCTCTCACAATATATTTAGAGTTTTCAACAATTATTTCGTTCTCTTCATCCTTATACTCCTGTATCTCGGTCCTGTTTCCTCATATTATTCACTGGACATCCCCCAGCTCTCCATTTTCACACATAGGGTTTAACCGCTCATGGTGCCAAACTCTAGCTTCAATACACCCTTATCACACAACATCTTAATGAGAGTAGGCAACGATTGAATATATCTAACACATTTTCCCTTGAGAAAAATTATCTCAGTACCACTATAAAAGACTATAGCTTATGTTATAAAATTAATTAACATAACAATGGAATGAATAAAATATTGCAGAAAAAAATAAAACAAGAGAGACATAGATATGCATGGTTCACCCAACTTGGTCTACATCCACGGAGAAACAACCAATCCTTCCTTTATATTATCTAACAAAATGAAGGGATACAACCTACAACAAATCTAATGTAATTTCCTCTTCTCTCTCACACAGTATCTCCTCCTTTCTTCGCACACATAATAATACATAGTTGTAATATAATTACCTCATATAAACTGAGGGTTTCCTTGTAGGGAAAAAAAATCCTAAATTAACATAACTTCTACCGTCAAATCTTCTGCCTAATGACGACCTAGATTGACTACAAAATTATAATATTTTAAAAGGAAAATTTTCATCTAATTTTTTCTTCGGGGGGAACTACCCCTGAGCCCTCGCCGAGGGGGGGGGGGGCAGGGGGGTATGTGGCTACCGTCACTCCCCTCCCCCCCCTAGACACCCCCTAGTGGCACTGGTGGGGGGCCAAGGGGGGGGGAGGAATCCCCCCACACCCCCTCGTTAGGGACTGTGATCCAACCATGGTTGAAACAAAAACCTCTGAACAATCGGGAAGATAATCATGCTCCACACCTAACAATCTCCCACTTGAAGACTGATTATAACAACTCCATTGCTGCTTCACTTATTGGACAAAGCCTCTAATTGGACCTGGTTGTTTCTCATCTTCACCATCATACACGAAGACCAATTAAAACTGAGAAGAAACTTAGTTTCTCTTTGGTTACCACCTTTTGTCAACATATCTACAAGATTTCAGCTAGTGTGTATCTTTTCTAGCTTCAACTGTCCATGTTCAAGAACTGAGCGTATGAAATGGTACTTGGTGTGTATATTTTTTTGTCTTATAATGAGATTTTGAGTTCTTTGTAAGATTGATGCAAATTTGGCTATCACTGTATAACTTGCCAATATCTTTCTTCTTTCCCAATTCATCCATAAACCTTTCTAACCAAATTATTTATTTACTAGCCTTTGTAGCAGTAACATACTCCGATTTCGTTGTTGAAAGTGCAATACTGTTTTGGATTTTTGAAACCCAATTGACAATTATTCCACCTACAGTAAACACATACCCTGTGGTGCTCCTCCTATTATCTCTATCACCTGCCATATTTGCATAGACATATCCCTATATAATGGTGTTTTAACCTCAAAAACATAATGCTTGATTTGTGGTACCTCTCAAATACCCGAGAATCCACTTCATTGCCATCCAATGCTCTTTTCCTAGATTTTTCATATACCTTCTCACAACTCCCACTGCATGTGAAATATCAAGCCTTGTGCACACCATTGCATATATTAAGCTTCTAACTGTTGATGTGTATGGAACTTTAGACATAAAATCCATCTCCTCTTGAGGCTTGGGACACATCTCCTTACTTAGTTTGAAATGGCTAACCAAAGGTGTAATAACTGGTTTTTCATTTTGCATATTGAATCTTTCCAACACCTTTTCTATGTACCCACTCTGATATAATGTTAATTTTTTATTTTTCCTATCTCTAGTTATTCTCATACCAAGGATTTTCTTTGCAACACCCAAATCCTTCATTGCAAATAAATTAGCCAAATTTCCTTTGAACACATTTATTTCCTGCATGTTAGACCATGCAACAAGCATATCATCTACATATAATAGAAATATAATACAACTGCCATCATTTTGTTTCTTGAGGTAAACACAATGGTCAGAGTGACATCTAGTATAACCTTGTTTAGACATAAACTTGTCAAATTTTAGATACCACTGCCTTGGAGCCTATTTTAAGCTAGATAAACTCTTCTTTAACTTGCACACTAATTTCTCCTTCCCTTTGACCTCATACCCTTGTGGATGCTGCATATAGACATCTTCCTCCAAATCCCCATGGAGAAAGGTTGTCTTTAGATCTAATTGTTCAAGATGCAAATCTTCTGCTGCAACTAAACTTAAAGTAGTTTTGATTGAAGTCATTTTAACAAAAGGAGAAAATATTTCATCAAAGTCTCGACCTTTCTTTTGTCCAAACCCCTTCACCACAAGTCTATCCTTATACCTCTGTTTTCCTCCATCATCTTCCTTCAATATGTAAACACATTTATTATGCAATGTTGTTTTACCTGCAGGAAACCTGACTAAGTCCCAAGTCTAGTTATGTACCAAGGAGTCCATCTCTTCTTTAATGGCTTGCTCCCACTTCTTCTTGGTTTCTACATGCATTGCTTCTTCATATCCTTCTGGTTCACTAGAATCAATCGAAAATACACAATATAATGAAGGAGAATATAGCTCAGGGGGTTCTACTTAACCTAGTAGATATTCTAAGAACACTAGCATGAGTTTGAGGTTCCTTCTGTTATTTTTGTTGTTGTTGATCATTATGATTTCCTGACACCTTTGACCTTACTTTTTTCTGTGATCTCATTAAGCACTATATATTTTATGTTTTTTTTTTCATGTTTCTTTCCTTGCAACTAATCTTTGTACAACACCCTTTCATTGAATACCACATCTCTACTCTTGATGATTTTATAATTTTCATAATCATATAAGTGGTAACTGTTGGAGCGGGGTACCCTGAGGCACAAGTTTCAAAGCTCTATTTTGGGTAATATTGTATGTGCGCGTTGCGCAAAGGGAGTCAAGGGGATTTGGGGTGGTCAAATTCCCCTATTTTTGTGTAAATGGACTTAATTGTAAACTGTGGGCCTCAAACCATGGTTTGAGACTATAGTATCTGTGCACTAGGCGAATATAAATAAATAGAAGCTGTCTAAGCTAATTAGTTCATGATTGTGAAATATAGTTTATTCTTTTGCTCGCAAATAGTCTGTAAGAGTCTCGTCGGGTTAGGGTTGCGTAAAAGGCTCCTGCTGGCTGTGTTCTTGGAGACCTAGTCCTGGATGTGTGCAGACTGCACTGGCTGTGTGCGCGGAAGGGATTTTGTAAGGTTTTGGTAGGGGTTGCTGTGTAAAGAATATTGATGTGCTAAATGATATATCTGGAGATAATATAGGGAACTATTTGGCAAACCTCTTGTGTTATGCATCTATGTTGTTTAATGTTATGCTTTGTTGAGACCGCACTGATCTAAGCTGCTTAATATCTATTGCGCAAGATATTTGGATAAGTTATGATTAAATGATGATAAATAATAGATCTGTTTAAGTCTTTGCTGCGGTGTGACTTGGATCGATTTCTGTTCTGTTTGTCTGTTCCAAAGTGATAACGATTATGTGGTATTCTGTTAATATTTGTGCACTATTTGTGTGCACATATGTATAAGTTTCCTTTGGGTTTTTTCCAAGGACCACTCATTAATTTATCCCTCAGGGGTGGAAACCCGGTTCCAAACCCCCCCCCCCCCCCATACTGCTTCGGGTGAGACTTTGGTCTGCGCAAGCAGATCACTGCTGCAAGGGCCGATAGTTGGAGGGTTTGTTGGTTTTTCCATATAATCTAAACCTGGGTCAGGACCCCTCAAGCCAACAAATGGTTCCATTTATGGGATTGGGATCATCATTTTGAGGGAGATTTGATGTTGTGGTAGCCCTCACTAAACGAAATACAAGATTGGCTAGATAGAAAGATCTAGGAATTTGCGCTTCAAGATAATAAGAGCAATTTGATATCCGTTGAACAGTGGGTTAGAAAAATATATTTATACAAAAGTGCATAAATTTTCTTTTTTTCCTTCGCATACGAGCTTCAGGAGTGGTTGTCACGCTTAGATGAATTCCATTGTTGTATAAGAGATGACCCAGTGACTGAGTGGACCTCTGAATTGATCCAAAAAGTAGAGAAATTTGATAATAATATCACTCGAACGATAGATCATTGGATGGACCGGCTCTTGGGCGAATTTGTGACTGAATTTTCCATTGATTAGTTTGTGTTCTACTCTGAAGTAGAGAGAATATTTTTCAAAGTCCATAGAGGTAAGTTCCTGCGCTCGTTGAAACTATCGTCGAAGAGGTTCTTGTGTGAAAAGGGTTGTCTGTGTGAACACGTTGCTTGAATGCATCAGAAGGGTTAAACTACACGCAGTGGAAAAATTTACCGCGATGAGTCTGAGGAAGTCCCTTATATCCCTCTGAAGCTTAGATCTGATAGTAAGCTTGAACCAGAAATTGCTATCTCAAGTGATTCTGATGAAGAAATATTTTTTTAGCGGAGACCTTTAAGTCTGTTTCCTACCCCATCCACTCCACTTCTGTCATAGCACCAGAGACCACCTACTCCACCACGCAGTCCATCTCCTCCTCCTCTCCCAGAAGTAGCAATGGCTGCATCAATGAAGCTGCCTAATTTCAAGGGTATCGAGAATGAGGACACCAAACACTTCTGGTTTGTGACTGAGGTTGTGTGGCAGGCACAACAAGTTCATAGTAATGATGTCAAGAAAGTGCAGCTCGATACTGCCTTCCAGTATAGAGCATTGGACTGGTATATGAGGTATGTTCAAGATAACCCTGATGCTACCTTGAAATAGATAAATACAACCCTAAAAGAGTAGTTTAAAAATCCTAAATCATACTCATAGCTGGTAATTGAGATGAGAGATATCCACCAAGAGGTTAATGAGTCTGTATGGGAAGCAGACCAACAGTTGAAGCGTGTCATCAGGGATGGAGGGTTTGTCATTGACGATGCTCAACATAAAGAATGGTTCATTGCTATGTTGCTCCCCCATCTACGCCAGCCATTAGGAAATAAAAATATTTCCACATTAGCTGAGGTTGTAGAGGTCGCAATGAAGTTCTAAGCTACACCAACACCTATTGCACTTGGGACTCAACAAATACAGAATCAGCTGAAATTCATGCACTTGGAAATTCAAAGCCTATGCAACGATAAGGGAAAGGAAGTGTGCGCAGAGATTTGGTGTATAAAATGCAAAGCTTCTGGGCACCATAAGGATTAATGTCCTATTTTCACTAATTATTTTAATGTTGGAGGTCCCAACCCCTTGAAGAGCCCTGTCTAGTGTATAATCTGTCAGGTTGCTGGACTGCATGAAACAGATTCTTGTCCAAGGATTGGGAAGTATTAACCTGACCTAAAGCAGTTGTTTGCAGGTTCTGTTCATCATTAGGGCATGATGAGCAGCACTGTCGCACCTATGATATGATTATGGATAAATCTGAAATATACAGGATGCAGGCTGAATCCTTCTCACCAGCATCCCCTTCTAGGCACAGAAGATCTCTGGGTAGAGGAAGAGATCGAGGAGGTGGATCATCTGGTCAAGGAAGAGGACAAGTAATTTGTTATAATTGTGGAGATGCTGGCCATTATGTGCACGATTTTTCGAATTGTATGCGCCAGTATTGTAGGTATTGTAGGCAACTTGATCATGTGCTTGAAGATTAGCCTATCTTAATTGCTAAGATGCAGGAAAGAAAGACGCAGACCCTAACACAAAATCTGCAAATGGTGGATGTTGAACCCCATGGGGAGGTTCCAAGTGTGAATGTGGTAACAACGAGTGGCATAGCTACCAATGAAGATAAGGGAAATCAATCAGCTACGGGTTTCTAGATATGTAAGGCGTACGAGCATAAAACAGGAGTTGATCTTCCGCGCGCAAAAGAAACCTTTATTGAGGCATTCACCGAGGGTGGTGTATCAACATCAGGTAGACCATTGCAAGGCGCTAAAGGAGATGAAGAGATTAAACCCTTCCTACAAGCATGTATGAAATTACCATGCAACAAGAAGACAGTGGAAAATATGCTAGCTTTGATAGATAATTGACAAGAGAAGGGACCAACAATGGTAAAACAATGCGCAATCAATAAAATCTACAAAAACAAGAGAAGAACGGGTAGAGAGGTGTACCTAACTGTGCAAATAGGAGCTTATGAGATGGACCAGGTAATTCTTGATCTGGGGTTAGATGCAAATGTTCTACCAAAACAGACATGGTAGCGCATGGGAGAACCCAAGCTGGAATGGTCCACAATCCAAATGTGCATGGCCAATCAACATAGGATCATTCCTCTTGGGCAGTTTCCTCAAGTTGTAGTCAGTATTGATGGAATTAATGTGAAAGACGACTTTGAAGTGATAGAGATCGTGGATGATACAGATCCCTATCCTACGTTGCTGGGATTGGATTGGGCTATTGACATGGATGGTGTCATAGAATTGAAGAAAAGAAGGATGGAGTTTGAGAATAATGGAGTCCGAATTATCATCCCTCTAGACCCTGTCGAAGGACACAAATATATGGAGCCTGTGCACGCTAAGGACGACATTGACCAAATATATAAGTTGAGCTTGCACAAAGAGGATTGGATCAACCAAAAAACGGATGGAAATCTTAAGTGGGAGAGGGAAAGCTCTTGTTTTTCAGACTCTGATAAGGAAATCGAGAATTGGAAGAATCGATTGCATGAGGTGTCTGTGCTATGCTGTAATCATGTGACTATATATCTGCGATGCATAACATCTGAGGTACACAATTTTCCACACTATGATGTCTTGTCTGATGTTAACAGGTTTATCAACAAATTAGAAAGGACTGTGCTGAAAGACCAGAGATTTCATGCTTTGAATTTGGGGTTGCACGCTACTCCAGCCAGATGGTGGGATACTCATAAGGAGAATATGGGGAACTGGGAGGAATGTGTGCGCTTGATGAAGTTAAGGTTTGAATGTCCAGTAATCAAACTGGAGGATATATACTTTGGCGAGGAAGATTCGCGCAGACATTTATCCAGATGGGGTAAAGTCTGGGGTGAAGAACCAAGGACTGAGTGGGTTTATATGTATGTTCACACCCTGGGGAATGTGCCAACTGAATGGTACTTAGAGACAGAACTATGCCAAGGAATTGGTGAATAGTCTGTGTTGACTGAGAGTTTTATCCTCACGTTTGATACAAGCGGTCCTACTCTGATTACCGAAATTGTTAATGCACCAGTAAAAAAAACCATGAATTGCAGACAATTGGAAATGGTGATATATATGGGACTGCGTGTGGATGTTGAAGGCTCAATGTCTCCCCCTAATACTGCCAGGTAGGTGTGCACCTTGGTAAGCCTTGTGGGATATTACAGGAGGCACATCTCTAAGTAT
This sequence comes from Pinus albicaulis, assembly GCA_034641835.2. Lineage (NCBI taxonomy): Eukaryota > Viridiplantae > Streptophyta > Pinopsida > Pinales > Pinaceae > Pinus > Pinus albicaulis. Next base: position 391,796,166 of record CM076575.1, read on the forward strand.
GAATTGATCACTACACTAGTGACTCGGGCACTCAGAATAGGTGCGCCAAATAGTTGGGATGCTGACTATTGTAGAAATTTGCAGTTATTAATGGATGTGATAGACACCACCCCCCATGCTTTGAAGTACCTGTTTAAAAAGCATGTGTTGGGGGGAAAGTTTGTAGATGGTTCTCAGTAGCTCATGACTATATGTGCAACCAGGTGCGGCGGGTGCGTAGCATCTACGCAATGGGTGTGATTGGTGTGCAGAGATGCAAAATCTAGCTGTTGGAACAATAAAAATGGATAAGACATAATTATTAAGATTTTTGGGACCGTCTAAAATTCATTTAACGAGGGGATTTTTCCAGATTTGGGACCGTTTTTCAGTAATGGAACCTCATTAATGCATAAGGAGCCATTGAGGACGAGCCGCAAGTATAAATATGGCCTATGGGGTCACAATAGTTCCCTTTGCATTATGAATGAATTTCATGCCCTGAGCTACTTATTTTCCCTTATCTTTGTTGTGTTTATGTCTGGACTGGATCCAGGATTTGAAGAAGAATTACACCACGCAGGGCTAGGATATGCCATTCCCGCCAGTATGAAAACCACACAACCAGGTGACGACCCTCCTATGCTTGAGGCCTCCTTCATGAAAACCCTTGTGGCATCCAAACCAATGAAGGGGAAGTCCTATGGAATAAGGAGATCTCCCCAGGAAAAGGCCCCTAGAACATGTTGGGAAAAATACTGAGAGGGGGGGGGGGGGGGGTGAATCAATATTTACAAGAATCACAATATTTTACATTTATTTTACTGATTTCTATACGCAAATTTGATTAGCCCAACTAGCGTATGTATGCGGTTATCCTAACAGAAGCTTGCGTATACCCAAATAACTTTACTGTTCAGATAAATATTCAAAAACATTCTTTAGCCTAGATCATCAGTTATGCATTAGATAGTTAAGTAGTAAACATGTGCAATAATAACAGAATAAATCATCACACAAGAGCATCACACATGAACACCAAGATTTAAGGTGGAAACCCAAGTTAGTAGAAAACCACCGCTGTTGTCGTCTCTATCTTTAATATTTATTATTTAGAAAACTTCTTACAATGTTGTACTTATGCATACTCATATCAATATGCAAGCATATACCTGCAGAAGGCTGCAACCTTCTCTCGTTCTCCAACTGCTACTGGAAGGGAGCTTCAACCTCCTGATCTCGTTTACCAACCACTACTGGAAGGGAGCTACAACCCCTTGAACAGAACACCAACTTCTAATGGCAGGAAGCTTCTACTTCCATATTGAAGGCTTCAACCCTTAGACCCACTGTAGACCATGTTTCATAAATTTTCACACTCGATCCAACAGCTTCAACACAACTCAATATATAGATCAACACCAATAGCCATAACCCAAAATTTAAATAGAACAATGAGATCAATGTAACCAGAACATAGTAATAAACCCAGAATTCTGAATCAACATGCAGAATCAATTTCAACCTTGATCATTCATCACATTAAATGCATACGCTACTTAAATTTACTATAACCTGTGTGTATACGCGCTTTCCTACACACCAACCTACGTATAAATATGTGAATACTAAATTTCCAGAATTTGATCAGACTCAGAAACATATTTGAGGCTTTCAGTCATATATATTTTCAGATTTTCAGAACCCTTATTCAGTCAACATCATGAATCCTATTTAATCACTCATTGATCATACTTGTACATAGTCAACTAGCAACATATACAATATTCAAACAACCCAGATCTACATGAAAAATTCATTGATGTGGGACACATTATGGCCCTCCTTCGACGAATCGCTTCCTATCGACTTCAACTCATTATCAGGGAAGTTGAAAGATAGCAGAAATATAGTAGCAATAAACAGATAACCTCTTCATCAAGCTTCAAAAAACCCTGACTTCCATACACGCTTTTGCTGAAAAAAACTCGCGTGTATACGCGCTTTTACCGTGATGAACCAGCGTATAGATCTATAAATAGTTAAGATTGAATAAAGTTTCAGATCAACAAACTTACCCATATTTTACCCTTCACTTCAGCAATCATGCACTAGGTCACAAGTCTAAATACCTCACCAACATATCAAGAAAACACATATCCATTTCAGATATAAAGAACTTTATCCATCATTGTATTCATAGGTGCTTCATAATTTCATATCTATCAACAAACTGATACCCATTCCATGCAGATATACTTCGGAAAAAAGTATTCAATTAAAACCCATATATGTGCACACCTTGCACAATGATCTTCTTCTCCTTATATAGTTTGAGCCATTCTCAATACCATGAGCCAAAACCATATAAGTGCCAATGGTATTCTTGGATGGAATCAAATAGATGACACAACGCTCAATATTGTGGGCTAAAACCATGGTAATGACCCCCGGGGTCATAATTTTAGAGCGCAAAATGCATACACTACTTTGCTCGTTCTTTTCCGCATGTGGACGCAACTTTGGTTGCACAAACTCACGTATAGACCCTTAAATATTAATATTAACCATATTATACTGGACCTTCTACTAAACCATAACCATCTTCTGCTAGATCTTCTGTTAAACCATTGTGCTTCTCCAGAAGCCATATACTTCAACTTTTGCAAGAGAGTTGCCATCAAGGAAAACATATGCAATCATAAGAATCATATTGCCAACAATCTCCCCCTTTGGACTTGATGGCAACCATGTTGGATTTTGATCACCATAAGATATAAACATTACTCAAACACCAAATACTCTCCCCCTTTGAAATCAAGAGAAAAGGGCGGACAGATGCTCCCCCGAGCACATGCTGAGGCTTCATATTTTCAATAGAATACAATACTATATGACTTTTATTATCACCAAGGAATCAAACTTACATCAAGGATCCAACCGAGTGGAATTACATATTGACTCAACTACCCAACCAAGTGGGTTTACATATTTGAACAAGTCCATACATGACTCAATATGACAATATTTACATCACAAGTCTCAACATGACCCTTCTATTAAATTACAGATATGAATTTTTATAACTAAGACCAAAGAATCTCAAAAGAGAGATAATAATTAAACCATCAACATAATGCCAACAATGCATTCTTCTTAGCAAGGCTAAAGATCCCCCCTAAACCTGTGCATCCTGAAAACCTTCAACAACCAATTCATCAAAGCATCTTCATCAAGGAGATAAATATCAAAGAAAGGAACTATAAGATGAATACCAGAGCAGAAAAATTTACCCATCAACACCTAAGGACAAATATATGACACAGACTGTTCTGAAAGCTGACCCATAGATTTTATGTCCGCAAAAACCATACATGGTTGTGTATAGAGAAACTTGCGTATATACGCGACTCGTCTTCATGAAACCTCTGTACCGAATTTAATATTCTGAACTCAAACAATTTTTATAAGTGAGGCAGATACAACTCTGAGCTTTTGTCTGAGATATTCAATTGCTTCCCTGGGAAGAGGTTTAGCAAATATATCAGCAACTTGTTCTTTGGAGGGAACATACTCCAATTTAACCTTTTGCTCAAGCACTTGTTCACGTAAGAAGTGATACTTTATAGGAAATGTGCTTGGTTTTGGAATTCATAACATAATTTTTTAAGATAATGATGGCACTTGTATTATCACATAGGATGGAGATGGGAGGAGAAAATTTGATTTGGATATCTTGCAATGTCTACATCATCCAAAGAAGTTGTGTGCAACATGATGCGACAACCACATATTCTATTTATGTTGTAGATAAGGCAATGGAACTTTGTTTCTTGCTGAACCAAGATACTAATCGAAGCCCCATATAGAATGCACCATCACTAGTGATTTTCTGATCATCGACATTTCCAGCCCAGTTCGCATCTGTGTAAGCATGAAGAGTAAGACAAAAATTCTTTGGATACCATAGACCAAAATATTGAGTTCCTTGTAGATATTTTAATATTCTTTTTACAGCCTGAAGATGTGACTCCTTTGTATTGGCTTGGAATCGTCCAACAATCCCAACTGCATGCATAATATATGGTCTATTCCCAGTTAAATAAAGCATACTTCCAATCATATATCTGTACTCTGGTTGGTTTACCATGGGAGAATCATCATGAGAATTGAGGTTACATCCGGTCACCATAGGGGTGCTCACAGGTTTGCAGTCTTCCATCCCATACTTCTTCAAGATCTGCTTGAGATATTTTGCTTGTGAGAGAAATATGCCATTTTTTTGCTTGTTGCACTTGTAAGCCAAGAAAATATGTTAGTTCCCCAAGTAATGACATTTCAAATTCTTGCTGCATAATAAAAGCAAATTTCTAACTCATGGATTATTCATTACTCCCAAAAATGATGTCATCAACATACACAACAATAATTAATAGTTTATCATTCTCAATTTTTGTGTATAATTTACTGTCAACAGATCCTTTTGTGAAACCTTCTTGTTGAAGATATTGTTCAAGACGATAGTACCAAGCCCGAGGAGCTTGTTTTAGACCATATAAAGCCTTTTTTATTTTGCAAACAAGTTTTTCATCATTTCCTAGAATGAATCCTTCTGGATTCTCTTTATAAACTTCTTCTTCTAGATCACCATTGAGGAAAGCATATTTTACGTCCATTTGATAAAATTTGAACTGTTGAAAACTTGAAAAAGTAAGAAACATTCTTATGGCTTCAAGTCTGGCTACAGGTGCAAATGTTTCTTCAAAGTCTATACCTTCTTGTTGAGCATACCCTTTACAAAAAAGTATAGCTTTATTTCTAATAACATCTCCATTTTCATTTAACTCATTTTTGAATACCCATTGTGTTCCAGTAACATTTTTACCATGAGGTCTTGGAACCAATTCCCAAGTGTTATTATTTTCAATTTGATCAAGTTCTTCATTCATGGCCTGAATCTAAAATTCATCTTTACTAGCTTGATTTACATTCTGAGGTTCAATGGTGGATAAGAGTGCTAGATAAATAGGATATCCTATAAGATTTCTTCTTGTTTGGACACCTGCTCCCTTTTCTCCCAATATTTGAGATTTTGGATGATTCTTTTGAACATACATGGATGGAGCCTTTTCTGATATATCTTTTCTGGTTCTTCATTGGGTTCTCCTTCTATATTGTTGTTATTTTATGAGGGAAAATATATATCATCATAATCTTCATTTGTTGTTATTTCCGTTTTGGGAGTTGTGAGAGACTCATCAAGTACAACATAAATACATTCAACAATCTTCTGAAGTCTTTTATTGTAGCATTTATATGCTTTACTTCTAGAAGAGTAACCAAGAAATATTCCTTCATCTGCTCTAGGCTCAAACTTACCAAGTTTTTCATCATTATTCTTGATAAAACATTTGCTTCCAAAACTCTAAAATGCTTTACCGTGGGAAGTTTACCATACCAGAGTTCATAAGGAGTTTTATCACCATTTACAAAAACATGAGCCTTGTTGAGAATATTTAAAGCAATATGTGTTGCTTCTCCCCAAAAGGTATAAGGAGTCCCAGATTCATCAAGTGTAGCACGAGCCATTTGCCGAACTATTCTATTCATTATTTCTGCCACTCCATTTTGTTGTGGATTTCCAGATACAAAAAAATGTCTTTTATTCCATATTGTTCACATAAATCAAAGAATTCATCTGGTATGTATTCTCCTCCTCGGTTAGATCTAAGACATTTTATTTTTATATCTAATTCATTTTCAACCAAAGAATTGAAGATCTTAAACTTTTCAAATGATTCATCTTATGTTTCAATAAACTGATCCAACACATTCTAGAAAAGTCATCAATGAATAGAATATAGTATTGTTCTCCACAAGGTGAATTTTTCCTTACAAGACCACATAAATCAATATGAATAAGTTCAAGAGGCTTACTTGCTCATCCTTCTTTGGCATTAAATTGCACCTTGGTTTTCTTACGAAATTGGCATGATTTGCATATGATAATTTCAGTTAGAGTGATGTTGGGTAGATCATGAAAAAATTTGAGTCTACTAGATTTGCTTATTTGAGAGAAGCTCAAATGTCCCAATATTTTGTGCCATAATCAATTTTCTGTAGATTTACCTAAATAAAATTTCTCTTGGCCACCTTTCAATATATACAGATTTCTTGGTGTTCTTGTTCCTTTTATTACGGTTTTTACTGTGTCAAGTTCACAAAATACACACTTTTTTGAACTAAAGACAACTCATTTCCTTGATCCCACATCTGACTCACACTCAACAAGTTATGCTTTAATCCATACACATACATAACATTGTTAGCTTTGTTGAGATTCAACAAGAATATCCTAGTGAAAATTAAGCACCTACACTAGGATCAGGCCTTAGGCTATTTTTAGGTGTATGTCTATTTATAGATGTATGTGCATATCTATTTATATATGCATGTCCATTTTTATTATCCCTTAATATTAGGTGGGAAATATACTATAATATATTCTCAATGTGGACTTGGAAATAGTTAACTTAAGTGGAAAATCAGTTAGCTAAGTGAATTTCGAGTTAATTGGCTGGTTGGTGGGACATGCAGGTTGAATTTAGTTGTAACAGAGTTGGAAGTGTAGTGGTGCATGAGTTGTGAAAGTTGTAAGTAGTTTAACTCGGTTAAGTGAGTTAAACTCAGTTGTGATAGTTGTAACTGAAGATACATTAGTGAGAGATCAAGTGAATTAATTATTAATTAATTCACAATCAGTGGTCTCACATGCAACTGAAGGTTTACTATTATTAACTTCATGCATGTCTGATCCAGTGGAGACCCAATTGAGTTCTAGGTGAAAGGCAGGTAAACTGACAATTGTGACATTATCCGCTTGCACCAATGCAAGCACACACACATTGGATGTTCCCACAAGGATTTCGCAGTCAAGGCAAGAAGGCCTCATTTCGGGGATTACTTTCAGCAGGGATTGCGCAGTGGAGGCAAGCTGTCTGGAGATAGTAAATTGAGCAAGTGATTTGCCAATTTTTGTATGACAGTGTGAGACAATTAGCTGATGTACTAAGAGATTTTGTGATTGGAGTTTTGTATGTAATTGTTTCATGATCCATGATATAATATAAAATAGAATATAGTGGGGTTTTTATCTGTAAGCTTTCCCCGGGAAATTATCTGTGTTGTGTGTGATTGATATTTCTTCATGATATTGTAATTGGCGATTGTGTTTTTAATTCCGCAAAGATTTGTAGAAGCGATTCAATATTTAACTTTAGTATATTGTTATATCGGGTGAATCCAAGATATACATACATGTTGTGATAATTTCTACAAGATTTAACCTTTTCTTTTAGAAAAACATATCCTTTATCCTTAATGATAGCAGGAGAGTCATTTCCAAAAGTAACATTCTTTTCCTTCTCTAATGCATTGTATGAAAGAAGTTTATTTTTATCACTTGTCATGTGTTTTGAGCATCCACTATCAATGTACCATTGATTTTCTTCTCCTTTTGCAAATAAGGCTATGCCACAACTTTCAAACTGTAAGTCCTTCTTTATCCATACCTTGGAACTTGTGGGTATTTGTTCTTTTGGCTGAAGTTTGCTCCTGCATTCAGATTATTCATGTCCAAAGTTATTTCAAAATTAACATTCAATTTCATTTTGAAGAGGATAAAAGTTGTTATAAGTAATCTTCTTTATTCCTGCCTCATTTCTTTGCTTTCTTTCTTCTCTGGTCATGATGGTTTTGTATGCAACACATTGAGCATCTTTATGACCAAAATTATGACATGAGAAACATTGTCCATTAAAGAAGAAATTTCTGTAATCATGGAACCTTTTATTGATGTTTACCTTTTGATTGATATTTATGTTATTTTTCATCCTTGAATTGAAGTGGTCATGCTTTACCTGGGCATTTTCTTTGTTCTTTTACTAAGAGACGAAGTGTTGTTGGCTGGCTTTAGCTGCATTTAGATAGATTTTTGCTGAAGACTGAGAAGATTCATTGATATATCCAAGACCTGTCTTTGCAAGAGGAGAGTGTTGCACCTTGATAATTTCATCTAAGGTTTCAAATCCTTTAGCAAATCTAAGATTTAAAGTTTTCACTTTCTCAATTTCCTTTCTTAGACTTACTATTTCACATTCTAATTTCTCATTGTGCTTCTCCTTTTCTATAAGTTGATTCTTTAGAGTATCTATGGCTATTTTTTTCTCTTCCAAACATATTTTGAGTTGATTGATTTCTTCAAGAAAATCATTTTCTTCTAAAACATCCATAAAAGTATCTTTAGCCTCACTAGAGTCCTTTTCAAATTCCATGAGCAGTCTAATATCTTGATTAGATTCTCCTTCTTCACTATTTGATAGTCCATCACTATCTTCATGAGCATAATAAATTTTTCTATTGATAAAAATTTTATTATTACCTTTTGCTAAATCCTTTCCCTTTTCACGGTTATCTTTATGAGGACATTTAGCAGCGTAATGACCAACTCTTCCACAAGCAAAACATTTGAACGGAAGCTTACCTCTGAACCTTCCAGTGCTAGGTTGAAGTTTCTTTACAAATTTTATCTCATCTTCTTCCGATACAAACCTGATTCCGTTTTTTCTTCCTTGTCCTTGCCTTTTACAGTAGCTCTAAAAGTGGTTTCTTTGACTTTAGATGGACCTCCTTTCCTCATTTCAAACGCAGTCAGAATCCCATGAAGTTGAACAATAGTAAGAGTTTGTAGATCCTCCTTCTCTTCAATAGTAGACACTTTTGACTCAAATTTAGGAGTCAAATATCTTAAAAAAATTTCTACTATAGTGGTGTTACATATGACTTCACCCAGATTTCTCATATGATTTAAGATCTCATCTAGACGTAAAAATAAACTAACAATACTTTCATCATTATGCATTCTGAGTTTTTCATATTGAATTTTGAGACTTTGGAGTTTATCACTTTTCACCTTGGCATCACCTTCATAGCTCAGAATGATTTTGTCCCATATCTCCTTTGTTGTATTTAATTGCATAACTTTGACAAACTAAGATTCAGTCAAACTCCCCAATAATGCATTGAAAACCTTTGCATTGGTTTCATATTTCTTCTTTGATGTTGGATCTATTGGAACTGAGGCTGGATATTGGTAACCGCCTTCAACTATAACCCAAACATCTGATCCAAGAGACTGAAGATAGGATTTCGTCCTTGTATTCCAGAATATTAAATTGTTTCCATTAAAGAGTGGAGGTCGGATAGATGTTGTTCCATCTTGATTGCTCATATTAGATCATCTTCCTTCTAGCGATTAAGCTTCTTCAGAAGGACTTTCTCTGATACCAATTGTTGGGAAAAATACTGAGAGGTGAGGGGGGTGAATCAATATTTACAAGAATCAAAATCTTTTAATGATTTCTATACATGACTTTGATTAGCCCAACTAGCATATGTATGCGGCTATCCTAACAGAAACTTGCATATACCCAAATATCTTAACTATTCATATAAATATTCAGAAAAATTATTTATCCCAGATCATCAGTTATGCATCAGATAGTTAAGCAATAAAAATGTGCAATAATAACATAATAAATCATCACACAAGAGCATCACACATGAACACCAAGATTTAAGGTGGAAACCCAAGTCGGGAGAAAACCACCGCTCTTGTTGTCTCTGTCTTCAATATTTATTATTTATAAAATTGATTACAATGTTGTACTCATGCAGACTCGTATAAGTACGCAAAAGTCTACCTGCATAAGGCTGCAATCTTTTCTCGTTCTCCAGCTGCTACTGGAAGGAAGCTTCAACCCCCTGATCTCGTTTACTAGCCACTACTGGAAGGGAGCTACAACCCCCTGAACATAACACCAGCTTCTACTGGCAGGAAGCTTCGACTTCCATACTGAAGGCTTCAATCCTTAGACCCAATGCAGACCACGTTTCATAAATTTTCACACTAGATCCAACAACTTCAACACAATTCAATATATAGATCAACACCAATAGCCATAACCCAAACTTTAAAAAGAACAGTGAGATCACTATAACCAGAACACAATAATAAACCTAGACTTCTGAATCAACATGCAGAAACAATTTCAACCTTGATCATTCATCACATTAAATGTGTTGGAATAGGGTCTCCTACAAGAGCCGCGAATCTGGTCCATTTTTGTATATTTTTTATTATATTTAGTCTAACGCGGGGGTTTTGGGGTGGGTCAAAGCCCCTATTGCATTGTAAATGGGTCAAGGGTAGACCACGAGTCCACAAACCACGGTTTGCGGACCATTGGAGGCGTAGGCTAAAGTAGTATAAGTAGTTGAACCTTTTTTGAGTTTTAAGACAGACTTGAACTAATATTGGTGCGAATTGCGAATTAGTAGATCTGTTTTGGGTTTTTGGGAAAGGACTCCTACTGCCTGTGTGCGCGGAGATCCTCAGTCCTGCTGTTGTGTGTGCAGGTTTGGTTTTGGGTATTGTAAAAGGATTTGAAAGATTAATGAATGCGGAAGGCTATTGAAATATCTAATCTATGATGTCTGATTATGTATGCTCTATGTTATTGATTTAAGCTACGAAAGTACTTGTGTTACTTGTTTATACTGCGATCTGGATCTGTTATGTTATGCATAAGTCTATATTGAGCTCTGCAAGTAACTTTTCTAAGTACTTAAGCTGCGGTGACAATTGATCTGAATCTGTTTATTATACTTTATAAGCTGCGATTGTTGCTTTGTTGGCAAACCTTAACCTCCAAACCTAGGTCAGGACCCCTCAAGAAAAAAAATGGTTCTGTTGCAGGGACCGAGATCATTTTGAGAGAGGGATCGGGTAATGCCAAAGCCATGCTGGAAACTTGAAAGAAAAGAAATTGATGAATGGTTCAAACGGAAATTTCAGTAATTCGCAGTAAAAGAAAACCGCAGTAAGAGATTGACCACCAAAGAGTGGAAAAATAACTATATTTTCACAGATATCTACGAGATCTTCTTCGTAACCATTGCGATCGAGCTCCAGGAGTGGCTCACAAGGTTGGTCAAATTTCATAAGTGTTGGAAGGACGAGCGGGTCACATGGTGGACCCCAGAATTGATCCAGTAGTTAGAGAAGGCCGATAACACCATCACTCGCACCATAAACCACTGGGTGGACAACGTGTTAGGAGGATTCGTGGCAGAATTTTCCATTGATCAATTCGTCTCCTACTCCGAAGTAGAGCAAAGATTCTTCAAGGGATATAGGGTTAAGTTTATGAAGACTTTATCATTTTTTATTAAGATATTACTGTGCGAAAAAAGTATTATGTGTAGCCACACCTAATGAATGACCTCTGATCTGGATGGGAGTATGACGTGAAGCGGAAAATACTATCGGACCAACCTAGAAGGAGGTAGACCTGTCTACAGCCTGGTAAGAGAAGTAGCTGCGCAGAGTCCTCTAGCCACACCAATTTCAAACCAGCGTAGGGGTAAGAACTAACCTACACCCCCACCACCAGAAGACGACATGGCTGCGCACATGAAGTTGCCTACCTTTAAGGGTGTGGGAGATGAAGACATGGATCAGTTCTGGTTTGTCGTGGAATCGGTATGGACTGTGCAGAACGTAGCTAGTGATGCGGTGAAGAGGGCACAACTGTCCCTTGCCTTCGAAGGAAGAGCTTTGGATTGGTACATGGGATACATCGGACAACATGCAAACTCAACCATTGAAGAGATCAAGAATGCCTTGAAACAACAGTTTAAGAAGCCTAAGTCCTATTCTCAAATAGTGGTCGATTTAAAGGATTTCAACAAAGGGCCTTTTGAGTCTGTGTGGGAGGTCGATCAACTGCTGAAGAAGGTGATCAAGGAAGGAGGATTTCAGTACGATGACATACAACACACGGAATGGTTCATTGTTATGTTGCTGCCTCACTTGCGCGTACCTATGGGTCACCAAACTTTCGAATCACTGAAAAAATCCGTAGAGGTCACTATGAAGTTAGAAGCTGCGCCTAGAGATGATACCCATCTAGGCGTTCAGCAGATCCAAGGACAAATGGAGGCGATGCACATGGAGATCCAGAACCCACGAAAGGATCGAGGCGCAGAAGCTAGCCTGGAAAGATGGTGCGTACGATGCAGGATGAATGGTCACACCAAGGATAAATGCCTGCTATTAAAAAACTACATGTAGGCCGGGGAACCTAGTCCGTTGCACCCTAGGGAAGTTGTAGGACCAAGCAGGCTGACACTATGGTGTGATGATTGCTGTGTTGTAGGGTTGCACGACACAAACCACTGTCCCCACCTTGCTGCGTACGTCCCAGAAGTAAAACAACAATGGTGCAAGTTCTGTAGGTCGGTAGGACATGATGAACATAACTGCCAGATGTATGATTTGATGATTGATCGAGGAATATCTATAGGGTGTAGTTAGATCCATCCTCACCAAGATCCCTCTCGAGTGCAGGGGGATCCCCAGCAAGGGGTAGGGGAGGTAGAGGTGGGAGCGCAGGTCGGGGATGAGGGCAACTCATCTGTTATAACTGTGGAGAGGTGGGGCACTTTACTAGGGACTGTCCAAACCCTACAAGACAGTCCTGTCGGTATTGCAGGCAGATGGACCATGCGATTGAAGACTGTCTAGTCTTGATAGCGAAGATTCAGGAAAAGCAGCCAACACCTACGTAGAACGTGCAGAGGGTTAAGACCGAGCTATGAGACAAAGATCCAAGAGGAATGTCGTAACACGTAGTGGGATGGCCACCAGAGGGCCTGAGGATAAAATTGCAATTGAGCCTCTGATTTGAACAGCAGTTAGCAAACAAGAAGCTTTGGATCTAAAAAAGGAGAAAGAAACATTTGTCGCAGCTCGCAAAGACTTTGTTGAGGCAGAGGCATCTACTTCGCAGCAACTTGAGGACCTCAAGGTAGATGAGGAGGTCAAACCCTTTTTACAGGCATGTATAAAGCTACTGCGCAACCCAAAGGCGATGGAAAATCTCTAGGCATTAATAGATAGCTGCACAACATGACCTATCCTCCCGCTGGAAGTCAAGGATGTACACAAACTCTATAGGTATAAGAAATGCACTGGTAGGGAGATGCGGTTGACAACGAGATGGATCAGGTTATTTTGGACCTAGGGTTAGATGTGAATGTATTACCTAAACAGACTTGGTAACGAATGGGGGAACCTAAGTTGGAATGGTCTACTATACAGCTTCGTATGGCCAATCAACAAAAGATCATTCCATTGGGAATACTATCGAATATTGTGGTGGATATCGCAGGGGTTAAGGTCCGGGATGAATTTGAAGTACTTCAGATTGTCGAATATGCGGACCCCTACCTTGCGCTCCTAGGCTTGGATTGGGCCACCGATATGGGAGGCATCATTAACCTAAAGAAGCGAAGCATTGTATTCGAGAATAAACGTATAAGGGTAATAGTACCATTAGATCCGGCAGAAGGTGAACGATACACAGAACCAGTGCGTGACGAAGAGGATGTGGATCATATCTATGAGCTGACTGCACGAGATGAAGATTGGATCAACCCCACGGTGGAGGGGGTACTCTGTTAGGAAAAGGATAGTGAATGTTTCTCTGACTCTGATGGGGAGATAGAGAATTGGCAAAACCGGTTACATGATGTCTCTGCGCTGCGATGTCTTCGGATCACGAAGAACTTCCGATGCATCTCCTCAGAGGTAAGAGATCTACCTTTTTTTGATGGTTCTGGTAATTTTAGGGAAATTTTGTGGGCATTCAAACACAAGGTTCCCCAAGAACGACAGTTATGGGCCTGTAAGCTGGCCATGTGTGGATCACCTGCACAATGATGGGTAACGCATGAGGAGGCGTTCCAGTATTAGGAGAAGTGTCGAAATATGATGATCCTATGATTTGAGGCCCCAGCCGACGTGCGAATAAAAAATTTCCTTGGACCCGAAGATCCACGCGAATATCTGTTCGCTTGGATAAAACAATGGTGCGATAGAACTGCCCAGGAGTGGGTTCATCTGCTTATTCATGCCTTGACCAATTCCCACTGCATTGTACTTAGATGCGGAGCTCCATCGTTGCACCCACCAATGGGAGATTTTGAGGGATGAATTTCATGGAACATTTGGATTAATAGGCGGGACAGAGGCACTTGACGCAACTCTGCAGAACATTGACACTGTAGCATGGGGTGAATTTCACCTGTGTGTCACACCTGAAATAACCAATTGGGATCCACAGACACCAAGCATGATAAAATATTGCATCCTAGCTCCAAAATAAGGTAAGAATGATCCACGAGAGGGTCTGGGCTCAGAATCGAACAAGGTGCGCATGGTTACCCGAACACTCGGGCTACGAATGGATAGCATTGAGACACACCCCACAGTGGCAAAAATTGGGGGTGCAAATATTATATATCCGCCAGCTCCCACAACAAAGGGGCAACTATGCTCACTTCTCGACCATGTAGGTTATTATAGAAATTTTGTTCGGAAATATGCAGTACTCATAGCACCGCAGAAATATTTTCTCACGAAGGCGGCCCGGTTCTGTTGCGATGACACAAGCCGAGCAAACATACCTTTGGGGTTGAAGTACTTAGGGCTTAAGCCTGTGTTGGGGGAAGATGTGCAGGAGGCGCAGGTATTTGAGCCAAGCGTAGCAGGAACGCCAAGCACACAGGAGGTATGAAAACTATCCGTTGGCCCAGTAACCTCTGGTAAAAGCAAAATTTACCGTTAAAAGGAGCGGGCCGCTGTTATTTAATGAGGCTTGAGGATTTTTTATCGTTTACCTGATGGTAAGTTCAAATTCAAGTTTACCCTACCGTTGGATGCCCGCAGACACTATAAAAAGGGCCGGATAACTCAAACAAGGGTTCCGTCTCACTTGCATAACTTTCCCTTATCCTCTTTATCCTGCGCGAGCCTGAGCTGTAAGATTTTTCGGGTCTGCAATGTTCCTCTCATGTCGGATCAACCTCCCCCTGTTGATAGTATCCACCCAGAGTCTGGATTCATTCTCCGCGCTAGGATGACAACCACTAACCCAGCTGAGCCCTCGCCAGCTACTGCCCCAGAAGTTGAGGAAGTAATGGAGATCGGGTCTGAGGATGAAGAAATGACCTCAACACCGGTCACCAAGAAGGGAAAAGAACAAGCACAGGGCTCAGGGAAGCCCCCCAAAGTTGCAAAATGGGCTTCAGGGAAGCTTAGGACCTCCCCGAGGCATGCCAAGTCCCCGCGAGCAACGCCCTAGAACCAGGCTGCGCAGGAGGAAGCCCTGCCTGCCAATCCGATCAACTGGTTACCTCCCTTCATCAGCCCGTGCAGGCCCTCGATGCGCACACCAAAGAACCTTGATGGCCTAGTTACCTATCTGCAGACGCCGCTAACCCTGGGGGAAGTACCTGTCCTGAGTGACCCCTGTGGGAAGCTCCATGAAGTTAAATTCGATGATCATGACTTGGCGAATTACGAAGCCTTCCCTGAGCTGACCCTCGCACTATACTTCGACACAATTTACGTGAACGATGGGGTCACAGTCATTCCTCAGTGCTGGGTAAGCGGATTGGCTAGATCCAGGCTCTTGAACCTGCTGCGTATGCCCCACTTTGGCCATTACAATGTCATAGATCGACTAGCCCGACAACTGCTTGCCCTAATTCACAATGGCTGCCTGTGGATTCGAGATAGGGTCCCCATAGATGTTGTATTGATTCATAGAACCACGGGCCTTCCCATAAACGGGCCACACCCTCTGGAGTGTATGGGGAAGAAATATGAAGGGGGCACCGCTGAATATGTGCGTGAGACCTACCATGTGGAAAGGAATACACGGGGCTTCGTTATAAAATCCATCAGTGACCCGGCTACGCAGATGCTTACTATATTACTAGCTTGCAAGATAATGCAGAAGTGCCAAGTCGCAACCGTCCCTGCCTATGTCATTCGGCTAGCCGGTCAATGTGTGAAGGGGGTCTGCCTCAATTGGGCCCAATACTTATGCGATGAGTTCTTAGCCAACGTCCGCGAATCACAGGAGCAGGGGAAAGCCTTCTGCTATGCCTGGATACTATTTCTTATAGCCCTTATTACCTAGGAAACCCTTGCAGAGTCGGTCCTCCCTGAGCTCCCTCTAGATATGTGCGAAGGGGCCCAATATGCCCATTTGTGGGATTCTAAGGATGCGCAGCACATAGAAGATAACCAAGTCTTCTGGGTCCTCTTCCAGAGTAGCGTGGCCGCAGCCATCAATTCTTGACCTCGGATGTCCCCCACAATATATGACAAGTGCAAGAGTATCGCATCATTCTAGGTTACCACGAACAACATTCAAATGCGCAACCACAAGGATAAAACCTGGACGTCACTTTTTTATATGATAGCAGACAATGAAATTGACAACGTGATTGCACTATGGCCTCCTTCCTGGAAGATAGGCTTCAAAACCAATGCCAGGGGCACCGCTGGTACTAGCACAATGCAGGTACCCCCACCTGTTCTCACCATGGAGACTGGAAGCACAGGGAAAGACTCCGGTGCAGCCATGAAAAATGACACACAGCCTACGCAGACCACCACAAAGAACACTGAGGCTGAGACCCAGGTTGATTCGCAGCTAGGCACAGAGGAAGTGAACGTCGGAGGTATGAAGCAAACAGGCGAGCCTGTTAAGGGACCCCGAAAGAAGCAGCTCGCCCAACAGAAGGAACGAGATGAGATGGTTATGTTGATGGATGGAGATCTCGAACAAATCGCAGATGCCATCACACTGCCCACAGAGGAAAAATGGGTCGCTTTAGAGGAGCACCAGAAGGCTGCAATCAGCGCCATCCAGGAAGAGCTTCGAACCTTGCAGCTAAAGACAGACGCAATATAGAACAACGTGGTTTAGGGAAGAATTCCCTTGGCATCTAGTAGTACAACGCTAGCCACAGAAGAAAGTTGTATCTGTCCCTTACCTTGCGCCGCCCTTGTGATCAGTTCGCCGGACCAAGAGATCTAGCTCCAAGCAGGTGCTGGGGTACAACTAAATATTTCCAAGCTACCCACGCAGCATTACAGGGTCTCCACACCGCAGTGTTTCAGGAGATTCACCACCAGGACCAGCAAGTACACCACCAACTTGGTATGGCTGAATAGACCATTGCATAGTAGAACGCAGAAGTACTCTTTGCTGTCACACAACAAGCAGAGCTCGAAACTCTGATCCACCAGCTCTGCAAAGAGGTTACAAAAGAAATCTTGGCTGCAGCCACCCCCCAGGCTAAAGTGGAAGGCTTGGTCGCAACATTGAAGGCTTCCAGGACGGAAATGTAGGTCATCAAGACACAATTGGAGTAGAAAATCTCTGACTTACAAGACAAATTGTAGCCATAAATACCCCAGGATGTATGAGCCCAGTGTGCTGTGCTAGTAACCGAGGCTACCAACACCATTACCAGACATATTTCTCAGGGTGCCCAGTTACTCGAGGACGCCATGTAGCTTTGGACCAAGATCTAGCGTGATCCGGTCCTCTGGAAAAACAATCAGCACTTGCGACAAAAGGAGGAAGCTTTGGTACAATTGTGGACCAGCAACACCCTCTAAGATGAGATCGAGGGACTCTGCCATAAGAAGCATGTTATCAGAGAACGCTTGAAGCCTTGGGCTACTGCAGCCCTCCAACTTTCATAGGATGTTGATGGTGATATGAAGCGACTCAACCAGACACTGGAGAGTGTCACGACTACGACAGAGGGACTGATCTCACAAAAGCTTGTAGATATTGCACAGAATGATGCTGCTCAGAGTCAAGAAGAGTTGCCCCAGTTGGTCATAGATGTCAATGCACTGAGCACGTAGGTTGAGACCCCACCACCACAGTGACTCGGGATGAGTCACAAGATTGTGTTGGGGGACTGTTGGAACAGGGTCTCCTACAAGAGTTGCGAATCTGGTCTATTTTTGTATATTTTTTATTATATTTAGTCTAACGCAGGGGTTTTGGGGTGGGTCAAAGCCACTATTGCATTGTAAATGGGTCAAGGGTAGACCATGAGTCCGCAAACCATGGTTTGCAGACCATTTGAGGTGTAGGCTAAAGTAGTATAAGTAGTTGAACCTTTTTTGAGTTGTAAGATGGACTTGAACTAAGATTGGTGTGAATTGCGAATTAGCAGATCTGTTTTGGGTTTTTGGGAAAGGACTCCTACTGGCTGTGTGCGCGGAGATCCTCAGTCCTGCTGTGTGCGGACCCTAATGCTGTGTGCGTAGGTTGGGTTTTGGGTATTGTAAAAGGATCTGAAAGATTAATGAATGCGGAAGGCTGTTGAAATATCTGATCTGTGATGTCTGATTATGTATGCTCTATGTTATTGATTTAAGCTGCGAAAGTACTTGTGTTACTTGTTTATACTATGATCTGGATCTGTTATGTTATGCATAAGTCTATATTGAGCTCTGCAAGTAACTGTGCTAAGTACTTAAGCTGCAGTGACAATTGATATGAATATGTTTATTAGACTTTATAAGCTGCGATAGTTGCTTTGTTGGCAAACCTTAACCTCCGAACCTGGGTCAAGACCCCTCAAGCCAAAAAAGTGCATACGCTACTTCACTTTACTATAACCTACATGTATACACGCTTTCCTGCACACCAACATGCGTATAGATCTGTGAATACTGAATTTCTAGAATTTGATCAGACTCAAACAGATCTGAGGCTTTTAGCCATACATATTTTCAGATTTGCAGAACCCTTATTTATTCAGCATCAGAATCATATTTAATCACTCACTGATCATATTTGTACATAGTCAACTATCAAGATATACAATATTCGAACAACCTAGATCTACGTGAAAAATTCATTGACAGACAAAAGAAATATAGCAGCAATAAACAGATAACCTCTTCATCAAGCTTCATAAAACCCTGACTTCCATACGCGCTTTCGCTGAAATAAACTCGTGTGTGTACATGCTTTTACCATGATGAACCAAGGTATAGATCTGTAAATAGTTAAGACTGTAGAAAGTTTCAAATCAACAGACTTACCCAAATTTTACCCTTCACTTCAGCAATCATGCACCAGGTCCCAAATCTAAATATCTCACCAACAGATCAAGAAAATAAATAACCATTTCACATATAAAGAACTTGATCCATAATTGTATTAATAGGTGCATCATTATTTCAGACCTATCAACAAAATGATACATATTCCATGTTGATATACTTCAGAGAGAAGTATTCAATTAAAACCCATAGACATGCACACCTTGCACACTAATCTTCATATCCTTATATAGTTTGAGCCATTCTCAATACCATGAGCCAAAACCATATAAGTGCCAATGGTATTCTTGGACGGAATCAAATAGACGACACAACGCTCAATATTGTGGGCTAAAACCATGGTAATGACCCCTGGTATCATAATTTTAGAGCGCAAAAGGCATAGGCTACTTTGCTCGTTATTTTCCGCGTGTGTACGCGACTTTGATTGCAAAAAATCACATATAGACCCTTAAATATGAATATTAACCATATTCTACTGAACCTTCTGCTAAACCATAACCAACTTCTGCTAGACCTTCTGCTAAACCACTGTGCTTCTCCAGAAGCCATATACTTCATCTTTTGCAAGAGTGTTTCCATCAAGGATAACATATGAAATCATAATAATCATATTGCCAATAGACCACGCCCTTCGGCAACAGAGCGCCATAAGCAACCAATGCATGAGATGCCAGAAACTATACATGAGCGGGTTGAAG
The DNA here is from genome assembly GCA_034641835.2 of Pinus albicaulis. Lineage (NCBI taxonomy): Eukaryota > Viridiplantae > Streptophyta > Pinopsida > Pinales > Pinaceae > Pinus > Pinus albicaulis. The sequence continues at coordinate 391,815,918 of CM076575.1, forward strand.
ATGTAGTTAAGGTAGCGTCGTTTTCACAATAGACTGAGTACATCAAGCCGCACAAACCATCTATCAAAGTACCTAAGGACATGGAAAAGGTGCACTCAAGTATCCAAATCCCCCTGATCCCTGAGAATGTCCCAATGGAGGGGGATATGCTCACAAGAATCCCACACCTGAGGTTTGACGATTGGGACATCGTAGATTTCAAAAAATTATGTGATCTCGTGCCAAAAGTATACTTAGATCACGTCCCTTATGATGGAGGCATTGTGTGCCTCGAACCTCAAATAGAAATGCTCAGACTGCATAAGGTCAGTCTGCTCAAATTGTTACGAATTCCCCACTTTGTCTGCAACGCCATTAACGACATTTGCGTTAGGTAATTTTTGGCCTTGTTTCATGACAATGCACTCTAGCTAGGGGAGTGTATCCAAATTGATGCAACATTAATCCACATAATCACAGGTCTACCAGTAAAGGGGCCTGATCTTGGTGTCGAATTTAGAGGAAAATCACAGGAGAAAGCCGTGGATGACCAAGTTAAGTAGACATATGGTGTCAAACAAAAGAGTCGGGGTTTTGTGGTTGCTGAGATTAATGACCCCATGGTGCACTTCGACATGCTTGTCTTGGCCTGCAAAATGATGCGAAAATGTAGACCCAAAGAGGTGCTCACTGTAGCAATCGCACTCGCTGGCCAATGCAAGAAACAGGTGATCTATAATTGGTCGGGTTACCTGTGCCGTGAATTTCTTGATAATGTGTGCGAGGTTCAAGAGGAAGGCAAGCCCTTCTAATATGTGTGGCTACTATTACTTATTGTGCTCATTGAATGGAGGATCCCAGAGGATACCCAGTTTCCATATATTGATCCAACCATGTGCGAAGCTGCGCGCTACGCTACGCTATGGCACTCACCAGATCTGGTGCAGATTAAGGAAAATAAATTCTTCTAGGTATTATATGATAGCTCATTATACGAAGCAATGCAGTCAATTCTGTGACTGTCACCAACGTTATACGAGCAGTATAAGATGCTCACTGATTTCAAGGCGACGTTCCTTAACATGCACATCCGCGCTAAAGGTGCTATCGAAGAGATATGGTACAAGCTCCCCTATCTTGTGACGAAGGATAATTTATCACGCACCATGGACACATGGCCAACATCTTGGTTGAGCCTGCCAACACCTACAAAGTCGTGCACTTCGACCATCAAGGCTACAGAAAAGGCTTCCAAGCTCCCCAAGCAGACATTGTTGCCAACTATGATAGAGCAGGTCACGATAGAAAAGGATCCCAAAGAAAAAGAGGCTTCTCCCACAACCACGCAAGAAAATGTTGACACTTCAACTGTGCCATAGAAGAATGGTACCATGCCTAAAGAAATAGGCGAGGTCGAGGCCTCCAAGGGGGTTAAATGCGATGTTCAGGCCACTGGCGGTACAAGGAAAAAAAAAAGGGTTCCAAACAAGCAAGGTCAGAGGCCCTGACATTGATAGAAGATGATCTCACAAAAATATCCCACACTATCATGTCTGCAACAGAGGATCGCTGGAAATATATGGAGATCCATTATAAGACTGCGCTTGAGAGTGTACAAAGTGGTTTGCAAGAATTAAAAGTTCAAGCGAGCCAAATACAAGAAAGTGTGCTTCAAGCGAGCCGGTTCAGCACACCTGTCACCAACACACAACCTTTGGATGTTGCCCTACCAGCCTCCAGGGAGGCGAGATTTGTCCATATCCCCTTGCCCACAATTCAGATGGATGCTCAATGACACATACAATTCATAGGATTAGGTGATGTTCACATTAACCTGCAACCAAATTACACTTGCTTCATTCAGTCATTGCAGATGAGCTGCAATGCTGAGAAGCGATTGCGCATAAGCAAACTAGGGATGCCCAGGAGAAGGCTATGTAGGCCCACCAACAGAAACGATAAGTAGAAGTAGCTTATCATGACGCCGAAGCCCAGCGCGCGACGCTGGAGGCCAAGATCCACCATGTTTGCCAAGATATTTCATATGTCTCGGCCACCATTGCGCCAGCTGAATAGTTGGAGGGATTGGTTGTTGCGATGAAAGAAGCGTGTGAGATTCACAATATCAGAACTACATATGAGCAACAGATCCCATACCTCCAAACCAAGTTGCAGCCTGAGACACCCCGAAAGGTTCGCGCACATAGGGTTGCGGAAGTCAAGAAGGCCAAGGATAACATAGTTGCTGCGGTTACACAGTGCGACAACCTTTTAAAAGAAACTATGAATGTGTGGTCCTCTGTCTAGAATGATCCAGTTGCCTAGCATTTGCGTGATGCTCTCGGCTAGAAGGAGCAGAAGTTTGAAGAAATCATGAAGGTTTCACCCACATTGATCCTCTCACAGCGCTTCGCTCGACTACAGGAGTGCAGAACCATCCAAACGAAGATTGTTGAGTTGCATAGAAAAGAACAGGTATTAACGAAGCACATGCAACCCTGGGCAGAAGAAGCACCGCAACTTTCACAGACGCTGGACAATACTCTGAAGGTCATTCAACAGTCCCAATGCATCGTAGAGATGGCCGTTGAAGGGCCTACCACTGACAAAATGGTGCAACAACCATAGACTACAACAACGCAGAGTATTGAACTAGTGCTCCCTATCCAGAATTCTGTCAAGATGCTTCAAGCTAAGATGAAGGAGCCAACGCCTCAGTGCCTCGAGATGAGTCACATGTTTATGTTGGGGGCTTGTTGGAGCATGGTCCAGTGAGGCACAAGTTTCAAAGCTCTATTTTGGGTAATATTGTATGCGCACACTGCGCAAAGGGAGTCAAGGGGCTTTAGGGTGGTCAAAGTCCCCTATTTTTGTGTAAATGGACTTAAATGTAAACTGTGGGCCTCAAACAATGGTTTGAGACCATAGTATTTTCGCGCTAAGCGCATATAAATAGATAGAAGATGTCTAAACTAATTAGTTCATGATTGTGAAAGATAGTTTATGATTTTGCTCACAAATAGTTTGTAAGAGTCTCGTTGGGTTAGGGTTGGGTAAAAGGCTCCTGCTGGCTGTGTGGGCGGAGACCTGGTCCTGGCTGTGTGCGAATTCCGCTGGCTGTGTGCGCAGAAGGATTTTTGTAAGGGTTTGGTAAGGGTTGTTGTGTAAAGAAGATTGATGTACTGAATGATATATCTGGAGATAATATAAGGAACTGTTTGGCGAACCTCTTGTGTTATGAATTTGTGTTTTTTATTGTTATGCTTTGTTGAGACCACACTGTTCTAAGCTACTTATTATCTATTGTGCAAGATATTTGGATAACTTATGATTAAATGCTATTAAATAATATATCTATTTAAGTCTTTGCTACGCAGTGAATTGGATCAACTTATGTTCTATTTGTCTGCGCCAAAGTGATTGCGATTCTATGGTATTCTGTTAATGTTTGCACATTCTTTGTGCACGCATCTGTATAAGTTTGCTTCGGGTTTTTATCAAGGAACACTCATTAATTTCTCCCTCAAGGTGCATAAACATGTTTCCAGCACCCCCCATATTTCTTCGGGTGATACTTTGGTCTGCGCAATTAGATCACTGCTGAAAGGGCCAATAGTTGGAGGGTTTGTTGGTTTATCCATAAAATCTGAACCTGGGTCAGGACCCCTCAAGCCAACAGTAACCAAAATCATTAACACAATATTAAATGAAGGTACAATTTCTTTATTAATGTGGACAAATTCTTCACAACCGAAAGTATTTAGAATTATTAGTTTAGTGTTTTAATTGTCCATGCCTCCTATGGAATACCACCATCTAAGGAACTTGAAGTCCCTTTATTTATTAGATAAAAAAAAATATATACAACATATACACAAATTATAAGGGCAATTTTTCATGCGATCTCGTGCACCTTGCACGCTCCATGATAGTCTTCTTCATTCTTTATGACATACCATTTTCTTGTGGTGTTCCTGGAACTGTCTTCTCTCTACGAATTCCATGCTCTGAATAATAATTATCAAAATCCTTGTTGCAATATTCACCTCCATTATATGATCTGAGACACTTTAACTTATCTCTTGTATAATTCTCAACCAAAGATTTCCATTTATTAAAAGTATCAAAGACATCGTATTTATTCTGAATACAATAAATCCAATTTTTCCTAGTTGCATCATCAATAAAAGTAACATAATAGTGAGAGCCACTGAGAGATGATACCTGAGTAGTTCCCCATACATTTTTATGCACAAGCTTTAATTTTCAACTCTTCTTTTCTTTCCCAACTCTGAGAAATATTACTCTCTTATGTTTCCCATAAACATAATTTTCACATAAATCCGAATCAACATGCTTCAAACCTGGAAAAAAATTCCTTGAGTGAAGAATTTGCATCCCCTTCTCACTCATGTGCCTGAGCCTATGATGCTAGAGTTCCATATATTCTCTTATGGAGGTTAAAGCTTTAATAGAATTAGAAATATCATTGCATAAATATAATGTACCAACATTTTCTCCTTTTACTATTACTAGGGCTCCTTTAGTGACTTTTCAAGTTTTGTCTATAAGCATAGTTAGATAACCTTCACCTCCAAACTGCCCCATTGAAATTATATTTTTCTTTAGATCTGGAACATGCCTTACCTCCTTTAATAGCCATTGGTTTCCATTATGTTTTTTTATAAAAACCTTACCAATTCAAGTGATTCTATAGGGTTTATCATCACCCAGATGAACCTGTCCAAAATATCCTTGAACATAGTCATGAAAATGTTTCTTATCAGGTGCAGCATGGAGTGAAGCTCCTAAATCTACCACCCAGGCATCAATATTATTTTCTAATTAAATAATCATAGCATCTTGTAACACACCACCTATTACATTCACTTCATGATTGTTCTCTTTATGTCCATCTCCTTGTTTTCCCTTTTGATATTTACATTCTTTCTTCAGGTGTCCTTTCTTCCCAAATTTATAACACACTATCCCCGATCTAGCTTTGGATTTGCCTTTCCTTGACTTACTGCGATGTCCCAGGCTCTTTCCTCTGGCTATCTTTCTTCCCCTAGTCTCTACAATCAAAACATACTTGTTGTCTCACTTGATCTTTTTCGTCACATTTCCTTGCTAAGGATAACACTAACAACATCATCAAACTTTAAAGTACTATATCTAGAGACACAATTACTGATGGTCATGATTAAGCCATTCCAAATTTCTGGCAATGAGCATAGAAATAATATAGCCCTAACTTCATCATCAAAATTTACCCCTACATTATTTAATTGATTGGTAATCGTGCTAAATTCATTTAAATTATCAACAACATATCCACCTTCTAACATATTCACATCAAATAAACGCTTCATAAGAAATATCTTGTTTGACGCTAAGGTTTTTTATATAGTTTGGCCTATCCCGTCATCTGACCCTATGTTGTCGTTTCCTTTGAAATGTTGAATTCCACCGATGCTTCTAGGCACAACCAAATTGTTCCTAGTGCCTTTTTGTCAAGAATATCCCATTCTTTGTCTTTGATACTTGTCGGCTTATTTTCTTTTCTTCTTAATGATAGCTAAATGTATTTGTGATACAAATAATCTTCCATTTTTATCTTCTATAGCTAGTTTTTTTTTTTTTTTCGTTGAATTTTTCAACCCTAAACCTACAATCTTCTGCCATTGCTCCCACCCGAACTAAGAACCCTTATTTCCTACAAGTTTATCACTTAAATAGACCTTCGGCTCTGATACGAATTGTTATAAAATTAATTAAGAGAGAAATGGAACAAATAAAATATTACAGAAAAAAATAAACACATAAAAGCTTAAAAAAATAGAGACATGGATATACGTGGTTCATCTAATTTAGGCTACGTCCACGGAGAAAGAAGAAATCCTTCCTTCTATATTATCCAACAAAATTAAGGGATACAACCTACAACAAATCTGCTATAATTTCCTCTTCTCTCTCACATAGTCTCTCCTCTTTTCTTTGCATACAAAATAATACACAGACGTAATAAAATTCCCTCATATAAATCGAGGGTTGCCTTCTAGGGAAAAAATCCGTAAATTAACATAAATTATACCGTCAAATATTCTTCCTAACGAACTACCTAGATTGACTACGAAATTAAAATATTTTACAAGACATTTTTTCATCTATTTTTCGCTTCAAGGAATTTTCCCCCGAACCCTTGCCAAGGGAGTGGGGCTAGGTGGTTGTCGTCACACCCCCTCATCAGGGACTATGATCAGACCATGAATGAAACAAAAACCTCTAAACAATCGAGAAGAGAATTAGGCTCCGCACTTAACAATTTTAATAACAAACTTTGTAATATACCCTTCTAACATACTTTCAAACCAGTAATATACGACACGGGAAATATTATTTTCAACAAACAATAATTGCTAGACTAACTTAGGAGTCCACCTTCTAGGTTCAATAGGGTGTTAAATTTATATTATGATCATTGAACTTATGTATCCATTCTACTAGAAAATGCATAAAATCAACAAAGAAAACTTCATAAGTCCTTGAAAAAATATTGTTGTATCCATTCATCGTTGGAGATCTGCGTATCTCCAATTTCACTTGAAACAAACTCCCACTCCTTTTCTTCAAGCAATTGGTTGATTTCATCCTTTTTGGGATTCCACATTCCTTTAAATAATGAACCCTAATCTTGAAAATGAAACCATTTTGTTGGATTTGTTTATAGTCCAACTCGGGTTATGCACAAAGTGCGACCAACAAAGTCCCTCTGGATACCGACCCTTTCAACATCACCTACGAGAAAGGTGAAGTCTCACCCAAGGCATCGAGGGGAATGTAGGAAGCGGGTTTCTGAAGTTGCGAAGGGAATATGAATTGAACGAGCACAACCATTCTACAACATCTTACCCTTATTCATTTTCTAAGCCCATGTGTAAATACACAAAACATATATTGAAATATTGACAAACCAAAATAAAATTATAAAAGGGGGTGTCTTAATTATCCAAAACATTGTAATAGACTTAGAACTGCATTACAACCATCAGAAAGAAACATAACTAATGCATGTTGTGATAATTCCTTAGAATACATAAAATGGAAACAAACTAATATTCAAACATATTTCATTAATAATCAAACAATGGTGCTTGGCTTACAACATTAAAACAATAATTCACATGGACTCACTAGCCTAAACATCATAACATTACAAAAAAAGTAAGAAAATTCTAAGGAATCAATCATGAACCAACTTTAATCCCCTTGGAATCTGCCTATTCATAACTAGTTACATACTTTTGAATCAACCATGATACCAAGGGAAATACCAGGGAATATAATTACCATGGGTAGACACACTACACTTGCTAATTTGGACCAAATCAAAATTAGTTCGAGGATGAAATAAAAATTAACTATTTTCGCCCATTCACTTTGTGTGTTGCTCCTTTTCGCACAAAATTCTTTTCCATGCCAGTTTGATGCACACCTCCTTCTGTGAAAAATATGCACACCACTTCTCTACGCTATTTCTACTCCACCTTTTTGCATGCAACTCCCAAAATTTCCTACAAAATTTGACATTTCTTCAACTATCTACTTTCCAAAACTGGCCCCAACAACCACATGCCTAAAAACCACTTGTTGTAGACTAAAATAATTTGACTCTATGATTGAGTCAAGTTTACATAATAGTTAATACCCTCAATACATAAAGGCTCAACAATCGACATTAACTTATCACGTTATTTAAATCCCAAATTTAACCCACTACAGGTTCTTACTCTGTGGTAACCACCTTATCCATGATGGAAGGGGTAGTAAATCTTGTTTTGACTTATGCAAACAAGGAACCCTAGTCCCCATGAAATTGTCATTTAGTGAGGTTCATAGAGCCATCAATATCCAAACAATTAAGGGTAATGTATTATGAATGATAGTGTTACTGAGACTGGATTTTTTCTTATAAACATTGTCCACAATGGGAATACTTAAGCATTCTCACTCACAAATATGTTTATCCCCGCTAACAATCCCCATAAAAAAAAGTCCCATTTATATGTCGTTGTCGAGCATCAACGATAAATTTGGTTATGCTTCCTCTCCCCACTGTTACAATTGCATTTTACTTATCTTTTCTTCCCACAATTAAATGATCCTTACCTTCACTTGCATTGGCTAGCCCACACATGTCCACATGCGCACTCACCCCATGTGTGAATATATATACATCAACACCCTATTTATTCCCTTGTGTGTCTATAACAACTTAATCCATGTCCATACCAATGTCAATCCGTTTTCATTGACCCCCATTGCTCTCTTTTCCCATTGATCCAATAATTGTATTTTTTACAAATACAATAGTATATTCTACCATAATAATTGATATTTTGTTTAATATTAATATTCTTATTCTTTTTAATTCAAAGCGGTTTATATGATTTACTTTGAAGAATAATGTAATGTAAGATTATTAATCAGGTTGTGTTCTAATAGTAGATCAATTAAGTTTTCTACTATCAACCCAAGTTTGATTGTTAGTGTATCTCTTTGAGTTTTATACGAGACTCTCCAAAGCAACACATCCCAAGATTTATAACCTTGCTTCAACCAAAATTTGAATAGGACATGTAATAGTAATAATAATGTACTAGAAAACAATATATCGTATCATGATGACATTCTCCCTAAGTCCATGCTATACCTTATTACTTATGGTTGTTATTTATGAAATATTCTAACTATTTTACTAGAGTAGAAGATCCTTAGATTAAGATTTCACTCCACATTAATACTCTTCTCCCCAATAACTATTTTCAAGTTGAAATTCTCTAAATGACATAAAAGTAATCTTAACGTATAAAATATGATTTCGTTACTTTCACATTGTCCTTAAATTCCTCTTCCTAGGAATAATGTGGTAAGGATAAAGATCATTCAACCCACCCCATGTGCATGAACTACCCACTAGTTCACATGCTCCAAAATACATAATAACAACCTCAACATATAACATCTGATTTAACTAGATTCCACAATCATCCTTACATTCCTTCTCTTGCAAATGAAATGGTGAGGATAAATACCATTCAACCCACCCACCATATGTGTATGACCTATCCATTGGCCATACATAATATGTGTAATTAGTTTTCACGATAACCCTTGCATTCATTCTCTTGCAAATGAAATGGTGAGGATAAATAGCATTCAACCACCCTCCAAAAGTGTGTGACCTATCCGTTGGCCATATACCTTGTGTGGAATTAGTTTCCACAATCATCCTTGCATTCATTATTTCACAAATGAAATGGAAAGGATAAAAACCATTCAACCCGCCCACTAATATGTGCATGTCCTATCCATTGGCTATACATCATATGTGGATAAGTGGTGTTAGTTTGTGAGCATGACGTGTCACATATCTAACATTATATGCCAATTCAAATGGTACAAAATTTCCACATTAGTGTATAAGGTGTCCATGAATTGTACAACTTGTTGTAAATGGCACCAAGAAAGATTCTAATTTAATTTTTTCTTGAATTAAATTAAAAGAAAATTGTAATTCCACATCACAATACAACTTGAACGAATTAACTAAGTTATTTTGACTAAGTTGGTTCAATTAATTCGAGTTGAGGGCCTAACTTGAGTCCTGTCATGCAGAGTGTCTCCTACTTTATAGGATCCTAGGTTAAGTTTATTTTGAGTTGCAATTAATTAATTTAGTAAATTTGATTAAATTCAGTTTAACTAGTTCCAACTATTGAAGGAACTAATGGGAGGTCAAGTAGTGGGGTGTGTACTTCATGATCAACTAGTTAACTGATAAATCATCCATAAATAACTCATGCATGTGTGATATATGAGTTACCCATTTGATAATGGAGTTCAAGGCCAATGTATTATCAGTTGTATAATCATCCAAATTGTATAGGTGGTGCATGCAGTCAAAGGAAGGCCTATGATGGATTGCACAATTCCAATTGAGGAAATTCATATTTAATAGGTGCCTGATTCCTAAGGAAACGAGTGCAAGGAAATAGGGACTTGGGAAAGAAAAAAATTGGTTAATTATTGGCCACGACTTGTCTAGGAAGCAGTGAGATAGATAGAGATAGTGCAGAGGTTGCTCGGGTTTGAGAAAAGCATTCTAATCTTCTCATTTTTTTTATAACTAATGAAAATTACAAATAGGAGGGGTTTTTAGCTATGGCTTTCCCTAGGAAATAATTGTGTAATGTGTTTATTGAATTATTTCTCTTGTATGCTTCGTGATTTCACGATCGTTTACTTGTTTCCGCAGTTGGTAGAGTAGATTCAAGTATATTGTTTTAGTAAATTACAATTACCAGTTTGAATTTACAAGGAATTTCTACATGGTATTAGAGCTGAAATCACTATAGAAGAGAATAATACGAAGTTATCTTTGCAGGAGGAACGATTTTTGAAGATATATTCTTCAGAGCTAGCAGCAGGATCATGATGGCGTTATATGGTCTAAGGCTTGAGCATGCCCTTGAGGGTAGCTCAAATTACATTGTGTTGTACCCAACCAGATCTTCATCTAATCATTCAAATGGGCCGAAATGCCATATTCAAACACTACATTAAGGCCTGGCCCCTTTTGCCGCAAGCTCAAACCCCTTCCCCGCCATCCATCGTTATGAAACTTTATTATAAAGTTTTATGTATATAAAACCTCGTTTATTAATCGCAATCGCAAGGTCTGTTCCAATCGGGATTTGAGTTACAACTGTTCCGATTAATCCATCACAAATATTGGCGATGTGATTGATCGGGTCATCACACCTCGCCGATTACCCCATCGCCCCGATCGCTCCATCCTCCCCGATCGATCGCGTCGCACTTCCTCCCAGTTGCGATTGCAATCACCTCCATGCCCCAATCTTCGATCGCGATTGACCCGCTGGGCCCCACAATATGATACTTCCGCCTGTCCGTATAAAAGGCCTTTTCCTTGGTAAATCGGAAATTCATTGGGATTTCAGTTTTAAAAGGGGATTCACCCCAATCGCATCGGAAATTATCTGTGTGTCATCCCTTCCCTCTCCCTCTTCTGATTTCCGATTGCGATTAGACCCCCGGGTCCCACTCCATAATATCCACGTCACCTCTTCTGCTAATCCTACCGCTGCCTTTCACGTCTCCGCCATTCTCTTGTGTTTTCCACTGTCCCCCATTGTTCACCATTTCCGCGTGTCTTCACCATCACACACATGTAACTCATCACGCCATTATCCCAGTTCCTGTTTTCCTTAAAATGTTTGTGGATTTTTGCAGGTTGCAGCAACAGGGAGCCTCCATTAATTTCCGTTCCCATTAACGGAGACTGAATTCATTTCAAAGGACCATTCAACAGATGCAGAATAATGGAGCAAAGATCTGGGGAGATATACTGATAAGACCATCATTTATGGAAGCTAAATGAACATTTATTAAATTCCCAAGGAAATTCAAAAGGGGCGGGTGCTGGTAGCTGAAAACATAAATGAGGTTACAAAGAATATCAACAGAAGACCAAGGAGTTCAGTGTCCAGCACCGAAAAATATAAATTCCGGCTCTAGGCTCAAGGGGCCGAGAGTACCATGCACGAACACAAGCAACCTCAAGGCTTTATTGCAGCAGATTTTCCCCCTCCAGCCAAGTACATTCATTTATATGGTAGTCATTCATGGTATGGGCGCGAATGTTTTCTGCCATTTTGTTCAAATTAAGTCATTAAGTGTGCTCCACCTACCTCCTTCTCGAGAATTCTCCTTATTTTCTATAAAAGCCCAGAAATAAGACATTAGAAGGGTTCCAGATTTCTATCAGCAAACTGTGCAGTGAAAAGGCTTTTGTATACGTTGTGTAATATTTCAGTATGAAAGTTCAGAGCCCGTAGGGTCTCAGTGAGGAGGAGTTATAACTGTAATGAGGATTCTGGTCTTTGGTATCTCACAGTATGTAATTTTCTCTTATGTGTTAATACAATATCTCATTTCATGCTATTTATCTTCTTGTATCATGTTGTAGAATGCGAGTGGCTCACTAGTTTGCAGTAAGGACTCATCCTTGTTGATGCCCTTTCTGGAGTTAGTCAAGCGCTTTAAATAGGCCTAGTCATGATATACTGTTCCATGTTCACCTTATCCATATTTTCTGCTATATCAGTTATCTTAGGAGGGTGCTTTTAAAATGCCAGAATTGTGTATGGATTATTGAATTAGCAAGCCCATGCATGGTTTTGTTGTATATCTGGGTATCATTCTAATGTCAGTTGATATTCTCTTATTATTCCTCTCACTGCATCCGCTTCCTGATATTTGATTTCTGTGATATATTATTTGAACTGGCCCTCTTTACAGTAAGCTGTCTCTTAACTTTCTGATGCCTTTGTATTGAAGTTTTGCATGATGTTCATACATTATTCTTATCCTTGTACCAGCTTCTGAGAGAGATTGGTCCCATTCTAATCTAATTTCCTTGTTCAAACAAGAGATAGTAAGTGAGCTTATGGATTGACAACCCAAGCTATATGAAAAGCTCCTTGCTATATTAAGATGTCCTAGGCACTGGTCTATGGAAACTCTAGACTGTCTCTACGGGGTGACAATATTGTCCACAACATCTTTCTGGCACCGTTGCCGGGGAACGAATTCAAGAATATCAGTTTCCCTGGGTCTCGACAAATTGTTTTCACTCTCTAATCAGGTGAGCACAGAGAGTTGAAGAGTTGCGTATCTCTCACCTTGGCGACTCCACTGTTTTCATTTGATAAATTTATTGATAGTCCTGGCTCCTCGTAAGCCGCATTTGAGGTCAGATACATCTCAATCAAAGACACCTTACATGTCTAACCCAGAGAAGATCATTCATAAAAGAGTTTGGAAGGAAAGGAAGTCAGTTCATGCTGAAAACCCTGAATATTCCGTTGAAGATTATCCGCCCTCTTCTTCTCAAGAAGTTAGAACAAAAAATCCTGAGTTTTACTCGGAAACTCCACGTAGAGGAAGTGCCTAGATTGAAGAAGATTCTCACCCTACTTTCGAGGCTGAGGAAATTAAAGAAGTTACAGAAGTAGCTCCTGTTAACCGTGAACTATTCCCATCTACACCTCAGGATTCTGTGCAATATATTCCCATTGTCATTCATACTCCACTTCCTCCTACTCCTCTCCCTTCATTTGTTTCTCAGACTGTTGCTCAACCCCCACCTCCTCCAATGGCTAATGTTACAGCTTTCCTATTAAATAAATATGCTCCACTGGCCTTACCTCAAGTGCTGAATGATATGCCACAGGATTATTTGAAGATTCTGCCAAGATTTAATGGTGAAAATGAAATTGATGCTCAGAAACATCTTGAGACTTTCTGCTCCTTTGCAGAAAACTTAAATGTTGAACATTTGGATGTGGTCTTGAGATTGTTTGTGCAGTCTTTGGAAGGTGAAGCCAGAAAATGGTTCAAGACATTGGGGAACCGTTCAATAACCACCTGGGATATTATGGAGAATAATTTTCTCAGAAAATGGGGGGAAAAGAAATATCATGGTCAGTGTCTTACTGAGTTTATTAATGTGAAGAAGAAGCATAATGAAGGAGTGGCAGAGTTTATTAAAAGATTTAACAAGTTATATTTGAGCCTGCCTCCTGAAATGAAGCCCCATGAAACAGCTGCTAAGGTATTTTTTATAGCAGCCTTTGATTTTTATTTCGGCTTCGCATTGAGGGAAAGAAAACCTGCTACGTTAGATGATGCACAGTCAGATGCTCTGTAGTTGGAAGCAAACTTTTCCTCTACTGGAAAATTAAAGGGAAAAGCTGAACAAGATACTAGGAGGAGAGGCAAAGAAGAAGTTTCCTCCTCTAATCAGGAAAAGGATTCAGACAAGATGGATGAAATAAGCAAAATGATAAAGAATATGGTCAAGCTTGAACTGGAAGCTAAAAATGCAGCTCCCAAGAATTTCTATAATGCTCCAAACAGAGGATACAATCCCCAGTATAGAAGACCCCCATTGCAGATATTGCCTAGAGAAGCAAAGGAACAACAAGACCAGGTACCTCATCCCATATACCTGGAAGGACCAGTAGATGACTCCACTGGAGATGCAGCTTATGGATTAGAAGATTCAAATCTGTCTTTTTCAAATAATGATGATATGGAATGCCCATTGCAAGATGAAGAAGAAGAAGCAGAGATTGACCATTATTGTAAGCAATTTGTCGATTTCATGAAAGCACAATTCAATGTAAAGTATGATCTCAGATCTTCAAGAAAGAGGACTCGAACTCAAGACCAAGAAGAAGAGCCACCTCAGAAAGAAGCATCTGCTCAGAAGGAATCAGCAACAAAGAAGAACATAGAAAAAGGTAAGAATCCTCTAAATGCTCCTTTGCAGCCCAATGATCAGATTCCTTCTTCTTCAAAAATAGTCAGTCCTCCTAATGATGAGCCTGTATCAAAAGAAATTAAAGCTTTAGCTGAAAATAAAGAGTCAAAAGAAGTTCCGATAGAGAAGCCTCCTTCTGCTTTCAATTTGCAAAAAGAACTTGAGAAGATTAAGATTCCAGTCCCCTTGACAGAATTATTAAAACAGCCTGTATATCAGTCTCAAGTTACTTCCTTCATACTCCCTCCTGAAACACCGATTGTGCCTGATAGTCTAAACCTGCAAGAAGAAAGACCCATGGTAGTCTTTGGTCCACACGTCGAGGAGATAGACCCTTCTACTCCTCCTTTTTATGTGTCTCTAGTCATTCATGACCTACTGTTACATAATTGTATGTTAGATTCTGGGGCTTCCCATAATCTTATGCCTTTGTCTGTCATGGAACAACTAGGACTGCAAATTACAAGACCATACAAAGACCTATATTCATTCGACTCTAAAAGAGTTAAATGCTTGGGAATGATTAAAGATCTAGTGGTCAATTTGGCCCAAATTCCAGCAAAGAGTGTGGTCATGGACATTGTGGTTGCTGATATCCCAGCCCGCTTTGGCATGCTGCTGTCAAGGTACTGGGGTACAAAAATTGGTGGGTCAATCAAATTGGATTTAACATATGCTACTGTCCCAGTCTTTGGAGGCCAGGAGAGGAGGTTATACAGGGATACTAGATTTGTTAAAATGGTAACTAAGGCTGACTGCTCAGAGAATTCTCCAGTTTATAACAAAGAGGGAGACTTCTCATGTTTGATGTTAGAATAAAATCAAAATTATGCTCATGAGCCCCTTTTTGGTCAAATCCAAGTTGAGCAGCCTAAAGAAGATCAGGCATCAGAAATTTGGACTTTGCATTTTGATGGGGCAAATTCAAGGGAAGGCAATGGAGCTGGGGTGCTATTAATCTCTCCTACAGGAAAATGGGTGCCACTGTCCTTTAAATTGGAATATGAGGCTACCAATAATGTAGCTGAATATGAAGCACTATTATTGGGACTACAGACAGCTAGAAACATGGTCATCCAATGTTTAAAAGTAATGGGAGACTATGAGCTAGTGGTAAGACAGATCAAAAATCAATGCCAAACTAAGCATCCACGGCTGAGAGCTTATAGAAACGAAGTGTGGGACATGATAGAAAATTTCTTCTCAGCATTTAACATACATTTCATGCCCCGGGCGCAAAACAGAATAGCAGATTCTCTTGCTGTAGCTGCCAGTACATTCCGTCCTCCTCAGAACCTGCTTCTAAGATATGAAGTGGAGGTACGATACAGACCATCCATTCCAGATAATATAAAGCATTGGCAGGTATTTGAAGATGATGAACAGATGAAGAGATTCATGGAGACAGTGGGATAATTCTCCAATATGGAGATTGATGATAATGAGGAGAAAGAAGCTGAAAATATTGTAGAAAACAAATGGGAAGAGAAAATAGCAGGTAGCAGAGTGCTGCAGCTGAAAGGAAATGTTATACCTAGAGGGCTGGTGCCTCTAGAGATATTATTTAACAAGGATGACATTCCATTGCAGCCAAGCAAGGTGACAGAAGAAGATCAAGTGGGAGATCTGAATCTGGGTACTTATGCTGATCCCAAAATTGTCAAACTATCTAAAAGAGTCCCAGATGAATATAAAGAAAAATATTTGAAGTTGTTTCAATCTTACAAAGATGTATTTGCTTAGTCCTATCAGGACCTAAAAACTTTTGATGTTAATATAATGCAGCATAAAATTCCTTTGAGGGAAGATGCAAAACCTTATAAGCAGAAGCTCAGACAGATAAATCCTCTGTTGCTTCCCTCCATTGAAAAAGAAATCAAGAAGCTGCTGAGGGCCAAAATAATTGTGCCTTTGAGATACTCAGAATGGATAGCGAACCTGTTAGGAAGAAGAACGGGGAAATAAGGCTGTGTGTGGATTTCAGAAATTTAAATAGAGCATCTCTAAAGGACAATTATCCACTGCCCAAGATGGACCACATCCTGCAGAAAGTAGTGGGAGCGTCCAGAATGTCAATGATGGATGGTTTTTCTGGCTACAATCAGGTGGCCGCGCTCCCAGAAGATCAGAAGAAAACCGCATTCACTACACCATGGGGAACATTTATGTATGCCAGGATGCCATTTGGATTGATTAATGCAGGAGCTACTTTTCAGAGGGCAATGGACATAGCCTTTGTTGGGGAGCGAGACAAGTTTTTGGTGTTATATCTTGATGATATCACAGTGTTTTCAAAGAACGATGACGAGCATATTGAGCATTTAAGAAGAAATTTTGAAAAGTGCAGAAGGTATGGCTTATCCCTTAATCCTCAAAATCTTTGTTTGCATTAGATGAGGGAAAACTCTTAGGGCACATTGTAACTAAAGATGGTGTGAAAATAGACCCTAAGAGAGTGGAAGTAATAAATAGTATTCCTTTACCCAGGAATAAGAAGGAAGTACATGTGTTTTTAGGTCGAATCAATTTTTTGAGAAGGTTCATTCCTAACTATGCCGAGATAATTAGGCATATAACTGATATGTTGAAAAAGGAGAATGAAGTAAAATGGTCCCAGGAGTCTAGAGATACATTCACAAGGATAAAACATGCATTCGCTGAAGCTCCTACGCTAGCTGGACCAGATTACAAAAAGCCATTTATGATATTTTCATTTGCTTCACCTCATACAATTGCTGGAGTATTGTTGCAGAGAAATGAAGAGGGGTATGAGCAGCCTATAGCTTTCTTCAGTCAAGTGCTTTATGATGCTGAATTGAAATATAATATATTGGAGAAGCAGGCATATGCCCTGGTAAAGTCCCTTAAAGCTTTTAGAATATATGTTTTGCAATCTCACATTACTGCGTATGTCCCCACAGCAGTTGTCAAAGACATTCTTGTTCAGGGAGATAGCGAAGGTAAAAGAGGAAGATGGATTGCTAAAATACAAGAATATGATTTGGACATAAGGCCTACCAAGTTGATTAAAGGATAGGGATTTGCTAAGATGTTATCTGAATCAAATAATCAGGCCTTAGGCATTAATCTATCCATGATAGCAAATGAAGAATCTGAGAAAGGAGAAGAAAAGCAAGGATTAGAGATGGCTACTCAAAAGATACATATGAAATATTTAACTAGTCCTTGGTATAAAGAAATAGTTGAATATCTTTTAACACTTAGTTGTCCTCCAAGTTGTGATAAGATAAAATACAGAGCTGTAAGGATGAAATCCCATAAATATATAATTGCCAATGGACAGCTCTATTGGAGAGACCCTCTAGGTATATTACTGTTATGCCTCACAGAAAATGAAGTGCAGAATGTAATGACAGAATTTCATGAAGGAATTTGTGGAGGACATTACAGTTGGAAGGCTACAACTCATAAAATCTTGAGGGCTGGTTTTTACTGGCCAAAACTGTACTCAGATGCTTTTGCTTGGGTCAGAGCATGTGACAAGTGCCAAAGATTTGCAGAAAGACAGAAATTAGCAGCTTTGCCCTTGATTCCTATTCATGTGAATGAACCATTTCAGAAATCGGGATTAGACTTCATAGGAGAGATACATCCCCCATCAAGCGGCCAATATAAATGGATACTAACAGCCACAGATTATTTCACGAAATGGGTGGAAGCCATACCTACCAGAAATGCTACAGATGCCATAATAATGAGGTTTATGGAGGAAAATATCATATCTAGGTTTGGCTGTCTGGCTAGAATTGTAACTGACAATGCACAGGCTTTCAAGTCTGCCAGGTTTGTAAATTTCTTCCAAAGGTATAACATCACATTGACTCACTCCACAGCTTACTATCCACAAGGAAATGGCTTAGCAGAGTCTTCTAATAAAACCCTGGTGAGGGCCTTGAAGAAAACAATAAGTGAGAATCAGAAGAACTGGGACTCTCAATTAAAATTTTCTCTATGGGCGAATAGGATAACCAGCAAGAGGGCAACAGGGAAATCCCCCTATGAATTGGTATATGGACGAGCAGTTGTGTTTCCTGTGCAATTGGCATTACCGGTAGCACGTTTCATGCAGGAAAGTCAAGAAGAACCAGATGATATGATCAGAAGAATTAATCAATTGGTCGAATTAGAGGAAACACGGAATCAGGTAAATCAGAGATTGATAGAATATCAGCAGAAAATGAAGAATGTATTTGATCGGCATGCAAAAGACAAGAAATTCCAAATTGGAGATCTGGTGCTCAGATGGGATGCCCGGAGAGCTGAAAAAGGAAAGCATGCCAAGTTTGATCCCCTCTGGTTTGTTCCATTCAAAATTGTAAAGCAGGGAGGGAATAATACTTTTGTGCTGGAAAATTTATAGGGCGATGTGTTGGATGCCCCTGTAAATGGACAAATTCTCAAGCCCTATTTTCAATATTGATCCAGGCAGAGCAAGCTGGATTGTAATATATTGTATATATATTTTTCACTTCAGTTTTGGTTTGATGAGCGCGCTGATAAATTTTGAAGATAAGTACTGGAAAGCGGAAGATCAGTGGTCTGCAGGTTCTCGACGCATTCAAGCATGAACACGTCGTCCCAAGGTGGAGCCAAATGTTGTACCCAACCAGATCTTCATCTAATCATTCAAATGGGCCGAAATGCCATATTCAAACACTACATTAAGGCCTGGCCCCTTTTGCCGCAAGCTCAAACCACTTCCCCGCCATGCATCGTTATGAAACTTTATTATAAAGTTTTATGTATATAAAACCTCGTTTATTAAACGCAATCGCAAGGTCCGTTCCAATCACGAGTTGAGTTACAACTGTTCCGATTAATCCATCACAAATATTTGCGACGTGATTGATCGGGTCATCACACCTCGCCGATTACCCCATCGCCCCGATCACTCCATCCTCCCCGATCGATCGTGTCGCACTTCCTCCCAGTTGCGATTGCAATCACCTCCATGCCCCGATCTCCGATCGCGAATGACCAGCTGGGCCCCACAATATGATACTTCCGCCTGTCCGTATAAAAGGCCTTTTCCTTGGTAAATCGGAAATTCATTGGGATTTCAGTTTTAAAAGGGGATTCACCCCAATCGCATCGGAAATTATCTGTGTGTCATCCCTTCCCTCTCCCTCTTCTGATTTCCGATTGCGATTAGACCCTCGGGCCCCACTCCATAATATCCACGTCACCTCTTCCGCTAATCCTACCGATGCCTTTCACGTCTCCGCCATTCTCTTGTGTTTTCCACTGTCTCCCATTGTTCACCATTTCCGCGTGTCTTCACCATCACACACATGTAACTCATCACGCCATTATCCCAGTGCCTGTTTTCCTTAAAATGTTTGTGGATTTTTGCAGGTTGCAGCAACAGGAGCCTCCATTAATTTCTGTTCCCATTAACGGAGACCGAATGCATTTCAAAGGACCATTCAACAGATGCAGAATAATGGAGCAAAGATCTGGGGAGATATACTGATAAGACCATCATTTATGGAAGCTAAATGAACATTTATTAAATTCCCAGGGCAATTCAAAAGGGGCGGGTGCTGGTAGCTGAAAACATAAATGAGGTTACAAAGAATATCAACAGAAGACCAAGGAGTTCAGTGTCTGGCACCGAAAAATATAAATTCCGGCTCCAGGCTCAAGGGGCCGAGAGTACCATGCACGAACACAAGCAACCTCAAGGCTTTATTGCAGCAAATTTTCCCCCTCCAGCCAAGTACAGTCATTTATATGGTAGTCATTCATGGTATGGGCGCGAATGTTTTCCGCCATTTTGTTCAAATTAAGTCATTAAGTGTGCTCCACCTACCTCCTTCTCGAGAATTCTCCTTCTTTTCTATAAAAGCCCAGAAATAAGACATTAGAAGGGTTCCAGATTTCTATCAGCAAACTGTGCAGTGAAAAGGCTTTTGTATACGTTGTGTAATATTTCAGTATGAAAGTTCAGAGCCCGTAGGGTCTCAGTGAGGAGGAGTTATGACTGTAATGAGGATTCTGGTCTTTGGTATCTCACAGTATGTAATTTTCTCTTATGTGTTAATACAATATCTCATTTCATGCTATTTATCTTCTTGTATCATGTTCTAGAATGCGAGTGGCTCACTAGTTTGCAGTAAGGACTCATCCTTGTTGATGCCCTTTATGGAGTTAGTCAAGCGCTTTAAATAGGCCTAGTCATGATATACTGTTCCATGTTCACCTTATCCATATTTTCTGCTATATCAGTTATCTTAGGAGGGTGCTTTTAAAATGCCAAGATTGTGTATGGATTCTTGAATTGGCAAGCCCATGCATGGTTTTGTTGTATATCTGGGTATCATTCTAATGTCAGCTAATATTCTCTTATTATTCCTCTCACTGCATCCGCTTCCTGATATTTGATTTCTGTGATATATTATTTGAACTGGCCCTCTTTACAGTAAGTTGTCTCTTAACTGTCTGATGCCTTTGTATTGAAGTTTTGCATGATGTTCATACACTATTCTTATCCTTGTACCAGCTTCTGAGAGAGATTGGTCCCATTCTAATCTAATTTCCTTGTTCAAACAAGAGATAGTAAGTGAGCTTCTGGATTGACAACCCAAGCTATATGAAAAGCTCCTTGCTATATTAAGATGTCCTAGGCACTGGTCTATGGCAACTCTAGACTGTCTCTATGGGGTGACAATATTGTCCACAACACATTGCTTGGAAGGAATGGATGGAAGCAGTCATGGAAGATAATGGGTTGAAGGAATACATTGATAGAAATGTTCCAAAACCAGTAGCTTTTGATGCACAAAATGTAGCATAATGGAAGAAGAATGTAGCCAAGGCAAGAAGGATCTTACTGGAAGGAGTTTGAGATTATATTGTCTCGAACCTCCACAGGAAGGAGACTCCATATGCAATGTGGAAAGCCTTGAAAAATGTGTTTCAAAACAATAGTGACCACAAGAAGATGTCACTAAAGGAAAATATTTATGAAATCAAGATAGAAAAGGGTGACACAATACCACAATACTTGATCAAGTTCACCCGATGTCGGGATGAGTTTGGGAGTGTTGGTATTACAATTTCTAAAGATGATCTGGTCAACCTATCACTTCTAGTCCTTCCCAAGAGCTGGCACATCTACCAGGATTCGATAAATGGGAGGGAGAAGCTACTAGAGTGGGAGCGTTTGTGGTAAGAATTGGTGCAAGAAGAGATAAGGTGGAACACCCAGAGATGGAACCTCATCCAAGCATGATGATGAGGAGAATTGTGCCTTGGATGGAAAGGAAAATAAATGGAAAGGGAAGAAGTCCCAATCCAAGGAATATTCTGGTCAGGCAGGCAAGAAGAAGGACTTGTCGAAGATTAAATGTTTTCACTGTCATGAGTTGGGCCATTATGCCACGAAACGTTCACACAATAAGGCAGACAAGAAGCCCTCAAGAGGAGCGACAGGTGAAGCTCTAACTTCAAAATTTGAGTTGGATTTCACCCTCATTGCATGCATGGTGACATCAGTGATGGGTAGTGTGTGGTATCTGGATAGTGGAGCCTCATTCCATATGACAGGAAACAAATAATTTTTCAGTGACTTGGAGGAGAAGGACCTCCAGATGCACATCAAGATGGGAGATGATGGAAGGTACAACATGACGAGTATCGATATTGTTACTTTTCAAAGGGAGTTTGATTCTCCTCTCACATTAAAAGATGTCATGTATGTTCCGAGTCTTAATAAGAATTTAGTTTCAATTACTATGTTGGAAAACCATGGCTATGATGTGATATTTAGTAGAGGAAAGGATTTCATTCATAACATATCCATGGGAAAAGTGAAGTGGATCAGGGTTCAAGTGAAGAACCTCTACAAATTGGATGTATAAGATTGTGCTTCTTTAAGCATGAAAGTGGAGAAGTTCGAGAGCCGAGACATTGGTAAAATATGGCATAGGCGACTTGGACATTTGCACCATGGAGATTTGAATATAACACAACACATTTCTATAGGAATTCCTAAGGGTATACTAGAGTAGTGTGATACATGAAAAGGGTGTACATTGGGGAAGTACACTAAAGACACCTTTCATGATAAGGACAATCGAGAAAAGCAATCCTTGAAAGAGTTCACTCAAATGTGTGTGTACCGTTTGTTGTTATGACATCCCTCACCGAGCTGGGATGTCTAATGATAAGGAGCTTTATTCTGCAAAGAAAATACAACAAAGACTGCATGGACTATCAAAACCCTTTTTTCGCCTACCGGAACCTTTGAAAAGGCTAAAAATCCACCTTTTTTCTTTAAAAGTGCTCATTTCAACATATCGGGCCTTAAGCCCCTTTCTCTTAAGCCCGAGCCCCTTTTTTGCCATGAGACCGGGCCTCGTGACCGAGCGCTAAGCCCATCGGCGATCGCACGTCGCTCTTTCCAAGTTCCCGCTTCCAAGTTTTATGTTTCATTGATGGCCGATCCTTCGATAAGATCTGGACCGTTCATTCCCCAAGATCCGACGGCCATCGCATCGCTCCATCACATCGAGGTTCGCCCTTTCCCTTCTCCGCCAATGATCATCCCTCGCCGATGGAATCCTAGCCGTTGATCTCTCCCAGATCCAACGGTCCTCGCTCTGTCGCACTTCGCCTTCCCCATCGGCATCACACTTTGGCGATTCCCATTTCCACTTCCCAAAATTTTTTCCCCCACCGATGTGTTTTCCCAATCACATCTCCACTATTGATCTCGTCCCCGATCCAATGGCTCTCACTCCATCGGCATATCGCAATTTCTCCCTCCGCGTTTCCTCCTCCCATCTGTTTGGATCTCCTATATGCGAAGTCCCCGATTCAATCGCAGCTGTCCATTTCTCCAGATCCAACGGCCCATATTACTCCCACATTTTCAGCCTTGCCCTTTCCATTCTCCTTCATTGCCAGATCCCGACTGTTGATCCTCACGATCCAATGGCTCCCATTGATCCCCTCTTTTAAACTCTGCCCAATAGATTTTTGCTACCCGACAAAACTGATGATGTTATCCGTCGGGTCCCACCTTTCTTTCTCCCGCACATCCTTTCTCCCTTCGCGTTTGATCTCAGCCGTTGATCTCCCAGATCTGACGGTCTAGAACTGTTTTCGTGCCCAATCCACCAAAATAATTTAACGCCCAAATTCAACGTTAAATGGGTGGTTTTAGAGGGATAGTTTGTTGAAAATGCAACAAGATGATGGAGCTTAGTGAAATGAAGTCGCCTTCACTAAGTGGGCCCGTAGGCTATTTTTGGCGCAAAGTCTATTTTTAGACTATGTCTATTTTTAGACATATGGAGCATGGTCTAGGAGTTGCGTATGCTATTCTTGGATGATTGGTCGAGTTGGTAAAAATAGATGGACCTCTATTTTTTATTGTTGTGTCGAAGCTCATTTTAGATCGCTTTGCTAAAAATAGGCCTACCAAATATTTTTTACCCTTAATAATATTTGGACTATAAATCCCGCTATCCTCTTGCAGCACTCGCCTTGGAGTTTACTGGGATGTGGCCCATGCATCTCGATTTAAGGGAATTACGCTATTCCTAGGGGTTTGGTGAGCTCATGCATGGTTGACTTCGCTAGGAACTCAAGTGGCGCAGTTTTGTGGAGTTGATAGACAAGCTTGGTGGAGTTGTGTTTGGTTTAACTTAGTTGAACTAGTTGTACTAGTTCTAACCGAAAATACACTAGTGTGAAATCGATGTGGAGTGGAGTGAATTAAATATTATTTAATTCACTAATTATTAAATCATTATTCAACTCAAGAACACATCAGTTCACTACAGTGCATGGACAGTTCAGTGAAGACCAGTGGAAGAGGTAGATGAAAGGGTGAGTTTGCTATTAGTTGCGACATGAGTTGTGCATGAGATTTGCACAAGCATTGGAGGAGATTTCCAATGATGATTGCGCAGATCAAGCCAGTGGGATTCGAACTTGGATCTCTCATTACACCAACTTGGATTGCGCAGTAGAGGCAGGCAAATAGTGGATGAGTTTTGAACCCGTGACTTGTTCAAAACTGAGCTAGTTTGTGTGTAACTTTTGGAGACAGTACTGAGTACTTGTGAGGAGTATTGTACTGAGATTGTTACATTTTCTCTTCTATTATAATATACAAAATAGCTGGGGGTTTTCAGCTATAAGCTTTCCCCATTACATATTGTGTTTATGTGCGCATGCGATTGTTTCTATTTCCGCATATTGATGATCAATTGTAGAAGAGGTTATGTGTTATGCATGGATTCGAATTAGTGTGTGACCAGGATAATCTTGGTGGATAAATCTTCATTATTCAGCAAATTTCTACATGGTATCAGAGCGAATTGATCATCGGGATCTATTACAGTGATTACAATTTTATTTCGGTAGACAGAGTCTGTAACGGGCCAGGTAGCCTCTGGATCCATCCTTTCCTTGAAAGGTGATATATCCAGTAAATGCCCTTACAGTCGATCTCTGTGCTAGAAATAATTTGTTCTCACAGATCCAGAAGCAGTTGAGTTTTTGAGCTTGGAATTCGAATTTTGCAGCAGATTGTTTTCTTGGTGCCGGAGTTGAAATGTCTTTCAATGGTTTGCGACTCGAATATGCCCTTGAAGGCAGTTCGAATTATGTTGCATGGAAAGATCGGATGGAGGCGGTATTAGAAGATAATGGGCTGAAGGAGTTCGTAGATATGGATGTCCAAAAGCCTACTGATCCTGCTGAAGTTGAGGCTTGGCAAAAGAAGATGGTGAAATGTCGAAGGATTCTGTTGGAGGGCGTGAAGGATCACATTGTATCCAGCCTGCATGGAAAAGCTTCTCCATATTTGATGTGGAAAGCATTGACAGATCTATTCCAAAGCAAGAGCGACCAAAGGAAGCTGGCGCTCAAGGATAAACTCATAAACATTAAGATGGAGAAAGGCGACAGCATCGCCAAATACCTCACGAAGTTCACTCAATGCAGAGATGAGCTGGGAAGTGTGGGGGTGACTGTCGATGAAGAGGACTTGGTGGACCTGGCTCTCCTTGGTCTTCCGAAGAGTTGGCATTCCTATTAGGACTCTGTCAATGGTCGGGAGAAGTTGCCGGGATGGGAGCGACTTTGGGCGGATCTCATGCAAGAGGAGATAAGGCGGACTACTAGGGACGAATCTTCATCAAAGGCATCTAATGAAGAAAATTGCGCTTTGGCTGCCAAAGCAAAGAAGGGGAAGAGCAAGAAAGCTTCTCAGTCTGGTGCGAAAGGCAAGAAGCAAGACATGTCCAAGGTGAAGTGTTTTCACTGTCACCAGCATGGACATTATGCCACAAATTGTCCGCAAAAGAAGAAAAATAAGAAGGCTGCTGGATCTGCAGCGAGAGAGGCATTTGCCTCCTAGTTTGAACTGGATTTTTCACTGATCGCATGCTTGGTCTCAAGTGTGATGGGATCAGTATGGTTCTTGGACAGTGGTGCGTCATTTCACATGACAGGAGATTGGGATCTGTTTTCAGATCTGGAGGAAAAATATCTTGGAGTGCACATCGAGATGAGCGATGATGGTATATACAGTGCGACCAGTATCGGTACCATTTCCTTTGAGAGGGAGTCTAGTAAACCCTTCGTATTGAAGGAAGTATTGCATGTTCCAGGATTGATGAAGAATCTGATCTCTGTGGCGATGTTGGAAGACAAGGGGTACGATGTGGTCTTCAGCGAAGGAAAGGCTTTCCTGCGCAGTAAGACAACTGGAGAGACCCGGAAGATAGGGGTTCGAGTCAAGAACCTTTATCAGTTGCAAGTAGATGGCTACGCAGCAATGGCATGCAAGGCGGAAGGAGTGGTGAGCCGGGATGATGGCGAGTTGTGGCACCGGAGATTGGGCCACCTTCACCATGGAGCCTTGAAGATACTGCAGCAGATTTCTACTGGGCTTCCTAAGGGCACTCTTGCGCAGTCAGATCAGTGCAAGGGGTGTACCTTGGGAAAATTTGTGAAATCCACCTTTCACGAGAAGGATAGTCACACCATGACGATCCTTGAGAGAATCCACACAGACGTGTGTGGACCTTTCTCAGTAGCTTCGACAGCAAAGCACAAGTACTATGTGATCTTTGTTGATGATTTTTCTCGGAAGTGCCGGATCTTCTTCATGCAGAAGAAGAGCGAGACATACTCAAAGTTCTGTGAGTTCAAGGCGCTGGTTGAGAAGGAATCGGGGAAGCATGTGAAGGCTCTTAGGAGCGACAATGGTGGTGAATTCATCTCTGCTGAATTCAAGGACTTTTGCAGCGCAGAAGGGATTCAGAGAGAGCTCATCACACCCCATAACCCACAGCAGAACGGGGTTGCTGAGCGGAAGAACAGAACGATCGTGGGTGCTGCACGGGCAATGTTGCATGATCAAGGCCTACCCCTTCACTTGTGGGCTGAGGCATGCAATACTGCAGTGTATGTGCAGAACCGTTGTCCTTACAAGATACTTGGCATGAGTACACCAGAGGAGGCGTTTTCTGGCAAGAGGCCTGACATTTCTCACTTGAGGATTTTTGGCTCACCTGTCTACATGCATGTGACGAAGGACGCCAGAAAGAAGCTAGATCCGACCACAGAGGTTGGAATATTTGTGGGGTACACTGATACACCTCACAACTATCAGGTGTATTTTCCAGACAGTCGCAAGACTGTTGTGCGACGGGATATCAAATTTCAGGAGGAGAAAGCCATGAAGTGTTTGCTTGCGAGGGAGCCACACTTGCATGCAGAAGAGGAGATATTAGTTCCTAAGGAGGAGCTTCCGGAGGTGGATCAGCCACAAGAGGAAGTTCATGGAGTGGAAGAGACCACTCATGCAGCGCCAACCATCAGAGGGCGCAAGCGCACTACAGAAGCTGAGCGACTAGCTCAAGATGCAGAGAGGGTTGTAGGACCACCTACAACACAGCGCAGGCAGAGACAGTCACCAGACCGGTACACTAGATACATGGCTCTTGTGAGAAAATGTGTCGTGACAGAGCCATCCTCTTTCGAGGAAGCTGTGGCGGAACCCGCATGGGTAGATGCCATGGTGGAAGATTATGATTCAATTGTCAGAAACAATGCATGGGAGATTGTCCCGCGACCGGAAGGGAAATCAGTGGTGGGTTCGCGATGGATCTACAAAGTGAAGCAGGCGGTTGACGGGAGTGTGGAGAAGTACAAGGCAAGATTTGTTGCCCGTGGCTTCTCACAGATCGAGGGGATCGATTATGAGGAGACCTTTGCACCTGTCGCAAGGTACTCTTCCATACGGACGATCCTAGCTCTCTCAGCGCAGATGGGGTGGCACATCCATCAGATGGATGTGAAGACCGCGTTCCTCAACGGAGTCATTGAGGAGGAGGTGTACATAGAGCAGCCCGAAGGTTTCGAGATCTTCAGTAGTGAGTCGCATGTGTGCAAACTCAAGAGAGCACCGTACGGGTCGAAACAAGCACTCGTGCTTGGTACACACGGGATAGACAGTTATTCACTTATTTCACCGACTTGGATTCTCCAAGAGTGAGGCGGATCCTAAACCTGTACCGCATTGTGGTGGAGGGTAGGTGGAGGGGAAGTTGCCGATCATTGTACTGTATGTAGATGATCTGATTTTGACTAGTGATGAGCCGTTGATACTTTCATGCAAGGAGGATTCGTTTAGAGAGTTTGAGATGAAGGACTTGGGCCTCCTTCATTTATTCCCGGGGATTGGAGATTTGGCAACATAGTTGTGACCTGCTTTGCTTTCAGTAAGTATGCCCGGAGATACTGGAGAAGTTCAACATGCATGGCTGCAAGCCTGTTGATACTCCTCTTCCTGGAGGTTGGAGGAAGGAGGATGCTACTTCAGCAGAGGTAGTGGATGCCATTGTTTATCGACAGTTGGTGGGGTCGCTTATGTATCCGGTCAATACACGACCCGATATATGCTATGATGTTAACTAGCTTTCACAAGCTATGGTTAAGCCAACCAAGCTCTTCTGGAAGGCAGGCAAGCATGTATTGCGTTATCTTAGAGGCACATCGGGATATGGCCAGTGGCATGCATGAGATGGAGCGAAGCTTCCCGCCACCGATGTAGATTTGGCAAGGAGCCCAACGGACCGAAAGAGCAATATCCGTGGAGGAGTTTTTAGCATCGGGTCGACAACAGTTTCCTGGTACAGCAAGAAGCAGAGATCCGTGGCACTCAGTTCAGTAGAGGCCGAGTACATGGCAGCAAGCTTGGCTTCATGCGAGGCTATTTGGATGAGGAAAATCCTTGTTGGATTGTTCGGGTTGCACTTGGAGCCTACTGTGATTTATTGTGATAAACAGAGTTGCATTAAACTCTCGACTAATCCAGTATTTCATGATAGATCCAAACACATCGACATCAGGTACCATCATACGTCATCCTACCAGATTGTGTGCAGCGCAGAATCATGTTACTTTCATATATTCCCACTCTGAGATCGTATTGCCGACATCTGGATGAAGGCGCTCACCAGAGCAAATTCGAATTACGTAGGCAGATAGGGGTTGCGTATAATCCATATCTTGTTGAGAGGAGCAGCTTCAAAATGCAACAAGATGGAGCTTAGTGAAATGAAGTTGCCTTCACTAAGTGGGCCCGCGTGCTATTTTTGGCGCAAAGTCTATTTTTAGACTATGTCTATTTTTAGACATATGGAGCATGGTTCGGGGATTCCAGTTTGAGATTCTTGAAGTATGTGTCATGTTGGTAAAAATAGATGAGACTCTATTTTTGAGGTCAAAGAGGTCGAAGTCTATTTTTAGACCGCCTCTCCTTAAAACAGGGAAGTCAAATATTATTTACCCTTAATAATATTTAGACTATAAACAACAGTTTACTCTCTTGGAGCACTTCAGTTTGAGCTACAGAAGTGGCTCATGCATCTGACAGAGGAATCACGTGGTTCCCAAGGGTTTGATGGCATCATGCATGGTTGACTTCGCTAGAAAGAACATGAGGCTTGGGTGGAGTGATTGATGAGACAGTTGGTGGAGTTGTGTTCGGTTTAACTTAGTTGAACTAGTTGTATTTAGTCTAACTGAAAAATACACTAGTGATGATTGGTGTGAATTAAATATTATTTAATTCACTAATTATTAACTCATTATTCAACTAAAGAACACATCAGTTGACTGCAGTCCATGGACTGTTCAGTGAAGACCAGTGGAAGAGGTAGATGAAAGGGTGAGTTTGCTATTAGTTGTGACATGACAGGCGAGATTTGCACAAGCATTGCACCAGATCGTCAATGATGATTGCAAAATCAAGACAAAGTGATTCAAACTTGATCTCACACCAACTTGGATTGCGCAGTAGAGGCAGGCAAATAGTGGATGAGTTTTGAACCTGTGACTTGTTCAAAACTGAGCTAGTTTGTGTGTAACTTTTGGAGACAATACTGAGTACTTGTGAGGAGTATTGTACTGATATTGTTACATGTTCTCTTCTATTATAATATGCAAAATAGCTGGCGGTTTTCAGCTATAAGCTTTCCCCATTACATATTGTGTTTATGTGCGCATGCGACTGTTTCTATTTCCACAAATTGATGATCAATTGTAGAAGAGGTTATGTGTTATGCATGAATTCGAATTAGTGTGTGACCAGGATAATCTCAGTGGATAAATCTTCATTATTTAGCAAATTTCTACACAGGTGTCAACACCTGAGCCCTATCGCGTTTTCCCGGGGTAAAACCACTTACCGCCTTGGCCCCCTGCGAAAACCACCTCCGGTTTTCCGCAAAATCACCTTTTGCATAGTTTTACACCAGATTGGATTCAAACCATGTTTTCGCCATGGAAATTCTTCCGCTTCATTCCCTACCTCCGCACTACTTCTCCTACTTCACCCGAGCCTTCTGAAGTAGTCTACCCCTCATCGCAGGATTTATTTAACTGGTTTGCTGTTTGTGCAGGTTTTCATGGCATTTTAAGTATGTGAGCTATATCATAGCCAATCACAGTGGCTCGAGGCCGAGGTTGACAACCCTCCACGCCCAGGAAGTAGAGAAAAAATATGCAGAGGGTCAATTCCACGTCTCAGTCAATGGATCATGACCATTGGCCATTCTATAAGACCCTCTAGCACATAAGGCCAGTTCTTCCACTACTAGCAGTACCGCATTCTCCAGCACAAAAGGCCAGCTCTTCCACTACTAATGGTATTGCCTTCGCCAGTAGAAGCAGGGGCTCTGCCTCATCAAACAACAGTGATCATTCATGACTGGACCCGCGTGGCCTTTTACCTTCTGTTCTTTTCACTTTGTCATTTCGGGTGAAATCTTTAGTTCACTCCTGCAGTTTTTACTTTCAGATTAGTAAATTGTTTACATTTATGTTAGAAACGGCTTTAGGCCTACGTTGTAAGATGGTGAGAGGCAGTTTTTCCTCATCATCATTTCTATTTTTTGATTTAGACCTGAAACAACATACAAGCACGCAGGGAAGATATTTTCCCAAAATATCTTCTTGCGCATAGGAATCAGAGGTTATAAAAACAGGAAGAAAACACTAACAAAAGGTTCCATATTTTCCAAAGGACTCACTAGCTTGAGTATTTTATATGTATTTTATATGAACTTTGATAGTGGATGTTTGAAGATCCTGTAGGGACTCAGTAATAAGAATTTTTGCTGGAATTGGGGATTCCGCTCGGGATGATTCATAGTTTGTAACTCTTCTTCTTGTTTTTGAATATAAATGTTCATTTTGTATCTCTCTACATCTCTTGTATCTAAATGCTCTGAAATGCGAGTGCTCCCATGCTTAAATTTGATTTTATCACAGCAGATACTCATATTTATTCATCTAGAGCGCTTTAAATATGGCTCAGGCATGATACTTTGTTTCATTTTCTATCTCTTCCGTCGTTCTTCCGATACTAACTACAATGGATTCTTATCTTTGAACGAGTCCAGATATATGGATTCTTATCTCTGAATAAGCCCAGTATATATGGATTCTTATCCTTGAATAAGCTCGGTTATAGTTGATATCTTACTCCATCTTCTGCCATAGTCATCGCTCACATATAACTTGATAACTGTGTATTCATTTTAGAAGTCGGCCCCCTTTTACAGCATTCTGTTTTAAAGTTGTCTGATGCATTTACTTATTGCAGTTTCTACAGTTTTCCTAGTTGTTGTGTTTAACTTTGGGGTTTTGGTTCCACCCTTATTAAAACCATTCATCTGAGGGATAGTTGCATGAGAGCCAAACATTTCCAACTGCAGCCAGTTGAGTCATATGCTCCTTGCATTTAAGATGTCCTAGGCACTGGTCTTTATACAACTCAAGGCTGTCTCTAGGAGCTACAACACCGTTCTCGATAGCCTCCACGACCAAGCACATGTATTATGTGATATTTGGAGATGATTTCTCATGTAAGTTATGGATATTCTTCATGCAAAAGAAAGATCAGACGTTCTCAACTTTTTTTGAATTTAAAGCACTTGTTGAGAAATACACAAACAAGAAAGTGAAGGCTCTTAGGAGCGATAATGGTGGAGAATATGTGTCGAATGAGTTAAATAAATTTTGTGTATCAGAAGCCATTCAATGGGAGTTAATAACACCCCATAAACCACAAAAAAATTGGGTTGTTGAAAGGAAGAACAAAAGTATTGTGGGAGCTACGCAGGCGATGTTGCAGGATCAGGGCCTACCATTGCACTTGTGGGATGAAGAATGCAACACAATGGTTTATGTGCAGAATAGGATTCCTAATCAAATTATATGGATGAGTACACCAGAAGAATATTTTTTAGGTAACAAACCAGATGTGGCACACTTCAGGATATTTGGTTCATCAGTTTACTGTCATATTTCCAAGGATGCAAGGAAAAATCTAGAAACAACATCTGAGTTGGGCATATTTTTGGGGTACATTCATACACCTCACAATTATCGGGTGTACCTACCATCTCACAAGATGACAATTATTCACAGAGATGTGAAGTTTGATGAAGAGAATGCCATGAGATGTTCCCTTTAGAAGGAGCTTCAGTGGCATGCAGATGAGGAGATTTTAGCTCCAAAGGAAGAACCTCAGAATGTTGTGGAGAAACCACAAGCAGAAGAGAAGAGAGTGGAAGCACCCACTCATGTAGATACACTAGAGTTGGAAGGGAGCGCACTAGAGAGGATAACATATTAATGCATGATGCTAGAGAGAATGTGGGAGAACCCACATCACACCGTAGACAAAGGAGATCACCAGATCGGTACACTGGCTACATGGATCCGATGAGCGAGAGTGTAGAGACTGAGCCATCCTCATTTGAGGAAGCAGTGCAACAAATAGTATGGGTCGATGCCATGGTAGAGAAATATGATTCCATTATTACGAATAGTTCTTGGGAAGTTGTCCCAAGGCCATAGTACAAGTCAGTGGTAGGTTCCAGGTGGATCTAAAAGGTGAAGCAAGCAACATATGGGAGTGTCGAGAAACACAAGGCCAAATTTATGGCCAAGGGGTTCTCTCAGGTGGAGGGAATTTATTACGAGGAGACCTTTGCTTCAGTAGCAAGGTACTCTTCAATCAGATCAATTCTAACACTTTCACCGCAGATGGGATGGAAGATACATTAGATGGATGTGAAGACAACTTTCCTCAATGGAGTGATTGAGGAAGAGGTGTACATCGAGAAACCGAAAGGATATTAGACCTTCGATAGAGAGTCACATGTGTGCAGACTCAAGTGAGATTTGCATGGATTGAAACAAGCACCGTGTGCTTGGCACACCAAGATTGAAAACTATTTCACTGGGTTGCGCTTCATAAAAAATGAAGCAGATGAAAACCTTTGCCACATTGTTGTTGAAGGTAAATTATTTATTATAGTATTATATGTCGATGATTTAATTCTAACATGTGATGAGAAGCTAATTAAATCTTGCAAAGAGGATTTGGCAGGACAATTCGAGATGAAAGACATGGGGCTCATGCATTATTTCCTTGGTTTGGAAATTTGGCAAGGAGATGGGGAACTGTTTATCTCTCAGGGAAAGTATGCCAATGAGATACTGAAGAAGTTACACATGGATAGAAACAAACCCATGGAGACTCCTCTAACAGATAATTGGAGGAAGGAAGATGCTACTTCAGGCGAAGTTTTAGAAGCTACCATTTACAGGCAGCTTGTGGGTTCACCTGTGTACTTGGTGAACACACGATCAAACATCTGTTATGCAGTTAGCAAACTTAGTCAAGCAATGGTCAAGATAACCAAACTCTATTGGAAGGCAACCAAAAATGTGTTGAGATACCTCAAAGGCACCACTAAGTTTGGCCTTTGCTATAGACGGACAAAGGGAGTGAAGTTGCAAGGCTTAACAAATGCATATTATGCATGGATTCCATTAGACAAGAAGAGCACAATAGGAGGAATATTAAGTATTGGGTCAACAAAAGTTTCTTGGAACAACAGGAAGCAGGGATCAGTTGCACTCAGTTAAGTAGAAGCAGAGTACATGAATATTTACCGTGACAATCAAAGTTGTATCAAATTATCTGTGAATCCAGTTTTTTATGATCGATCCAAGCATATTGACATCCGATACCACCATATCATAGATTGTGTGCAGAGGCGGATCATGTTGCTAGAGTAAATTCCTACAACATTGTCAAGAGGAAAATTTGAGTTCCATAAAGGCAAGATTGGGGTATCCGATAATCCCTTTATTGCTGAGAGGGAGTGTTGAAAATGGTATCAAGAAAGATTCTAATTTAATTTTCCCTTGAATTAAATTAGAAGAAAATTTTAATTCCACATCACAAGACAACTTAAATGAGTTAACTAAGTTATTTTGACTTAGTTGGTTCAGTTAATTCAAGTTGATGGCCTAACTTGAGTCATGTAGAGTGTATCCTACTTTATAGGAGCCTAGGTTGAGTTTTTGAGTTGTAATTAATTAATTCAGTAAATATGAGTTAAATTCAGTTTAACTAGTTCCAACTGTTGGAGGAACTAGAGGGAGGTCAAGTAGTGGGGTGTGATGTACTTCGTGATCATCCGGTTAATTGATAAATTAGCCATAAATAACTCATGCATGTGTCATATACGAGTTATCGAGTTGAGATTGGAGTTCAAGGGAGGTGTACTATTGGTTTTATAATCATCCAAATTATAAAGGTGGTGCATGTAGTCAAAGGAAGGCCTATGATGGATTTCACAATTCCAATTGAGGAAATTCCTAATTAATAGGGGCCCAATTCCGAAGGAAACATCACAAGGAAATAGGGACTTGGGCAAGCAAAAATTTGGTTAAGTATTGGCCAAGGCTTGTCTATGAATCAGTGAGATAGATAGAGATAGTGCAGAGGTTGCTTGAGCTTGAGAAAAGCATTGTAATCTTCTCATTACTTTCTGACTAATTCAATTTACAGATAGGAGGGGTTTTTAGTTGTGGCTTTCCCCAGTAAATCATTGTGTAATGCATTGATTGAATTATTTATCTTGTATACTTCATGATTTCATGATCGTTTAATTAGTTTCCACAGTTGGTAGAGTAGATTCAAGTCTATTGCTTTAGTAAATTACAGTTAGCAGTTTGAATCTACAAGGAATTTATACACAACTTGCACTTGTGTTATCCATACCATGGCATTTAAACCTTACACATATTTTTAACATGTTGATTGATCTTTATCCTCACCCATCAATGAATTATTTCATGGTCTCCTTCACATTGTCCCTCAAAATCATAGAGAAATTGACATTACCTCATATATATTTCAAACTTCCTTTTTGAGGTCAAATATCTCTACTTTGTAGTCCTTTTATTTCACATATTGAACAAACTTCTGTGCTTAAGTTAGTTTAAGCGTGGTTTAACATTTTCTAGATTTATTTATTTATTTACATGGTGTAAGATAAACAAGTTGCAAAATTATAAAGCATAATTGAGATCAAATTGAGTTTATATCAATGTATACAAAATGAGACTTATGATCATACACAAAGCACCAATCAACATGGCATGACTCCAAAATTATGTCACACCCCCAAAAGAAGCTTTTGGATTATATATTTTAGAATTGGTTTTGATTTTTGAGTCTAGATATTTGGACTAGTAGAAACTTCTTCTCATGATAACATGATTTACAAAGATTTACAAAAAATTGTATGTATTTAGAAATTAAACGGTGTTATTGTTAACATCATATATTAGGAAATAAACAATATAAATATATTTGTCTCTATTGAACCAAATATAGAGGGAAATAAGTTGGTCATGCCAAATCATACTAATTGGGAATTGAGTAGTTCCTTCCAACCATATCACTGAAATATGAGCATCCACATACCAACTAGCTTGTTGAAAGGGCTCAATCACATCATGAAAATTACAACTCTCACATGATTTAGAAAATTGGAAGTAGATTTTCTTTGTGCATATTCAAATCCATCCTTATGCTTGATTGTAATGGGAAATGTCTAAATGGATAATGCAATTATTAATCAACAAAGTGCTTTACTAGTTGAACACATCATGCATGACTAATTCATTGAGTGAGGCAAATAAACTTTCTAGATAGTTCTTTACTAATTAAACACATCATGCATGGATACTTCATGGATGAGGCAAATAAACTTTTTAGATAGTGTGATTTACTAGTTGAACACATCATGCATAAATAATTCATTGAATGAGGCAAAAAAAAACTTTCTTGATATGGATTATATGATTTCTTATTTAGAAGAAGGCACTTTTAACCTTGCCCCATCATAGGATAACATGGAATTGCATTTTCTCATTGGAGTGTTTACCTCCCTCGTCTTTGACATAGAACCCAATAAACAAATCAATGGCGAAGTCACACACCCAAGGTTCTAACTCAACATTTCAGCTATATTTTTTTCTCAATTGGTTATCTCACTTGATCAACATAGTGTCAATTTTATAGGTAATCAACAAATACATTGACATGTGATTCACAATTTGGCACACTGACACATAAACATGGACACATGATGTGATGTAATTTCCCTTATGGAGGGATATGTAATTTTGGTAATTGTGAGACACTAGAAAATAATTTTAAGTTAAGAAATAAGAAATTACATGATTGGTTGTTGTAGAGGTTTTGACATTGTCTCTAACCATTGCCATATTTTATTTGTAGTGGACACTACAGTCTATACTAGTACTCTGACAACAACGATCGACGACAAAGGTTTCACAACACATATCGACAATTGGTGGGGCACAAGGTCCGTTACATAAATGGGGGGGGGGGGTTGAAAAAAATAAAATTTCATGAGATATTTACAACCTGAAATCAAATGAAATTACACCACATAAGAAATATAGGTGTGGGCCAAACCATGTATTGGGTGTCTTGGACAAACAAACAAATATTGCAGATGATTTTTTCAAATACCATGAATTGTAAAAATGCATATATGTCTAATGCATATATGTCTAGTTTTTCAATTGACAAACAATTTCTAGGTGGAAATGAAATAGAGGGAAAATGTTCATGTTGCCAACAACTCCGTTTGTAGATACTGCAGAGGTGATTCCAAAAGTCCTCTTACTCCATTTTCAATTAGAGGTAGAAATTTCCTATAAATGATCTAGCCTTCACTTACAGTTCCATAAAGTTTCTGGTAGCTACTTTGCTTCTTATAGCTTATTATTCTCTTTCCTTTGCAGGTTTAATTCATGATATGAGCGACCCGTAACCCTAAACATTTTGATTGAAATTCCATACAAACTCCTTTGATCAAAAATTCATTATTTTCTCAAAATACATAATTCAGCGCCATTAAATATTTTTTTAGTTGGAGGAATTGGTAACTGAGTTGCTTCAACACGTGGTCTCGAGTAAATTCAGAAATTTAAACTCGGAATAACTGAAAACATAACACTTAGAAAATCATTGATATTTAATATTAATATTAATAATTTTTATTTTTATCTTTAATTTTAATATTAATATAACATTAATATTTCTTTTTCAAATCAATATAATTTTTTTTAAAGTCTACTCATTGTTATAACTCCTATGAAGGTAGACGAAAGTGAACTATGGGGCTATAACTTTCCCATCATAACTTATTGATTGCACTATTAAATATTGAGAGGTTTTCTTGCAAAATATTTGAGAGTGTGTATAGGCAATGCGCTAAACTAAAATTCCCATATGCAAAGGTTGTGCAGACGTGAGTATGAGAGGATTTGGGAAGATAACTCCATGATTTGTAAACATCCCCATATATGAAGTGAAACCACATGAAGTCTCCAAAAAAATATTTTACTTTTATGTTGGAGTTTTGTATTGAATTTCTATGACATATTGAAGAGCACACGAGTCCTCGGTGAATGAGAAAGAAAACAAACGATACAAAATGCGAGAGTATGCAGACATTTAGTAGCTCTTCCTCGTGATGTAATACATTATTATATTCATAACCTTTAACCTTTGCTACTTTATCATCCACATGAAGCTTAAACAACGAATATTAAAGGATGCGCAGAAAAGGGCTACTTCATCTTCCACATGAAGCTTAAACAACAAAGATTAGATGATGTGTTGAATAAAGGAGGTGCAAAAAGGGTGTGTGTGGGAGAATGCAGGTGTAGAGTAAGAAATAAAAATGTTTTTTGGGAAAGAGAAAATAATGGATTAATTTAAATCATAGAAAATTTTAGGGGCTAATATTCATAGGTGGGCTAATTTTTTCGAAAACAAAAATCGCGAATTTTTTTTTTTTTTAATGATTTGCTCAATTTTTACAATATAAAAATATTTTAACTTAAAAATTGCCAAAATTAAATAGAGGCTATATATAAAATCATTAGAAATCTGAATATTTTTACAAATATATCAACAAACATTTTATAGTTTGCATATTACAAATTAGTGAAATTCGTTAAGGTTTCTAAACTTTAAGATAAATTTCCATCATTAAAATTTTTCCTAATCCAAATGACCGTAAAAGACTAGCGATGGTATATGAAGTAACAATGCCCAATCAACTGCCTCAATGATGGCGTTTTTTAATATTATTTAAACAATTACTTTGATGTACACTTCTCCACTCTTTATTCTATATACCTTCTATTTGTTTCAAATTTCAATTTATGATATTAATATGCATTTAATCAAATATAAGCATAGCACCAATATTTTATTATTTGAAACAAAATCAGTTCATATTAAACTGATTTTCTTCATTTAGCTCAATTCTCAATTATTTATATGAAAAAATTTATCTATAAATACATATTTATAACATCAATTCCACTCACTATCCTCTCTTCCCTTTTACAAGAAATTTGCATATTTATAACATCAACTCACTACCCTCTCTTCCCTTTTACAAAAAAATTGATTTAATTTACTGCTAGACTATCTCATTTATCTCTAATACTTCAACTTAAATTCATTTAATATTAAAAACTAGAAAATCTTTACTATAATTATTATACTCTTGAAAAATTATAGCAATAGAATATCACAGTGCATATACCAAAACCAATGTTTCTCTTTATCAAGAAAAATGGAGTATTTTTTTAATAGTAGAGTAAATCCCTTTTCAAAACATAGATGAAAACCATATACACGTTCATAAATAGACCATGCACCCTTTAATCAAAACCAGGGTATAAACTATAAAGAAAATAATACAAAAGATATGATAAATTGTGAACACATAATTATCACTCCCTATAGTATAATATTTGATTGAGTAACCCTATTTCTCCTCCCGAGGCTATTGACTAATCTATGCATAAAAAGCGCTAGAGGGGCTCGAACTGAATTCTAAGTTGAAAGTGAAAGCATGAACCACATTTTAGTCTAAAGCTACCAATATTGAACGGTAAATTCCAGGAGACAGATAGTGGTGTAATCCGATCAATATTTGGATACATTTCTTAAAATTACAGTATCTTTGTTGTAATATTTGTTCTGTTCTTTGTACTGTTTAACATGTTTGATTTATGAATGAGCGGAGTAACATGTTTTAATTACTTTGGTCACCATTCCATTCCGAGTTAAAAATTCAAAACTAATTGCATGAAAAACGAAATCTAACCTTTAACACAACAAAACATTAACAGAAATACAGATCTTTCCTTCTAAGCGCAATTACAAAAGCGTTGGAATTGGTTTGTATCTCCTTGATTAAACAGGGACCTACAAGGGAAACCATCATCCCGATTGCAAATTCTTGAAATCTGCTTACATGTTTGCTCAGGTCCACCTCTCCGCCTTCGTTTACATAGACAAATGTTGGCATTCATCACTGAATCCGTTTATTGCGAGAAAAGTTGCGCAACCGGAAATCAATTGTGTACTTTGTGTTGTGGTATTTCTTTGCATCCTCGTGCTGTCTAGTGAGGAGCTCGATGCATGAATGGTTGTTTCCACAATAATTAGCATTAGTAATTTTTCTTATTGTTTTCATTTATTTGAATCATTTTTCCTCTATTAAAAAATCTTACTCACTATAATTCCATCGTATTCCTTCATACTTGGTTTAAAATTTGTACTTATTAAAAAAAAAAAAATAGGAGGAGGCTTCGGAGCGGGCGGCCATGTCTGTTTTCAGATAGATCCGAGGGGGGGCTCTGAGAGACCTGCTATGGTCTAGGATATTCTGTTCAAAGCACAGCCCAGTTGCAGGAGTTGCTGCTGGCCGAGGAGTTGCTGCTCTGCGTGGTTAGGAGGAGGCAGGAGGGGGCATCGGAGCGGGCGGCCATGTCTATTTTCGGATAGATCCGAGGGGGGGCTCTGAGAGACCTGCTATGGTTTAGGATAGGTAAGCACTTAGCTGGTACCCATTTTGCACAATATTCTGTTGTTATTGGTGGTTATTGAAGAATATTTAAGCTGGAACCCATGGAGGACAAATCAATGTTGCTTTTGGTGGCTATAGATGAATATTTTTTATGATGGTACCCAATGTGAACACTATATTGTGGCTATTGGTGGCTAGGGCTGGTATTGATCTTATAGTAGGGAGGTTATGGCTTCAAAGTACAGGGGTCTGGTTTACAGTGGTGAGTTTGGTTCAGTAGTGGTAAGATGATCGCCTGATTTCGATGAGCTGGAACCCATGAGAATATATGGTTGTTCTGATATTGGTGGCTGTTGATGCATGTTTTGAGGCTGGTACCCAATGTCAACATTTTGTGCAAGTTTTTGGTGGTTAATGAAGGAAATCATTAGCTGGTACCCAATGTCAACATTTGTTGATCGATTTTGGTGGCTATCGATTTTGCTTTTGGCTGGTACCCAATGTGAACAAGTATATGTTGCTTATGGTGGCTGTAGGTGAACCCAGGTCGATGCATTTTATCCCGTTTTATCTGTGAAGGTGTCTGTCGCGGTGTTTTTATTTGGGATAGCCTCGGGTTAACATATCTGTGGCTTTGGATGTTGTATTCCTCTGTTCTTTTTGGTGATGCGTATTAGCGTGGAGACGCTGAAATGATATGCATTAGTATTGGATGCATGTGAGCCGGGGTAGTCGGTGCTCCCGCTGGTTTGTGGTTGCGGTGTGTGTGGATTCATTGGATCGTGGGTCGTTCGTTTGTGTTTTGTTCGTGGTTATACTGTGAAAGCCACCATTCAAAATCTTGAAGCAACTGCTGGTTCCTGGCATCAAGGGGACACTAAACCGCTGGATCCTGGTTTAAGGGGCCACTTAACGTGTTGTGGGGTGCTTATATCTCGCTCTTCGGGACCTGCTTTTGCG
The DNA here is from genome assembly GCA_034641835.2 of Pinus albicaulis. Taxonomy (NCBI): domain Eukaryota; kingdom Viridiplantae; phylum Streptophyta; class Pinopsida; order Pinales; family Pinaceae; genus Pinus; species Pinus albicaulis. Next base: position 391,857,054 of record CM076575.1, read on the forward strand.
GGTGATGGAGGATTTCCCCTGGTCACTCTGTATCAGTTTTTTGCCATTGCTGGGGGGTCTCGAGCTATTCCGGTTAGCCGTTAGTTTATCTCCGGCTATTTTGAATTGATTTTCAGGGACGGGCTTTTATTTTCCCACTCCATCCGCCTGTCATCGGCGGCGATTTGACTTATTGGCCCGTTGGTGGATGGTTGTTTCATTTAATATTATAATCGTTCACCAGCTCAACTTTGAATGCCACTTTCGTACACATGCTCATCCGTGATCGGTCGCCCTCTCAACTGTGACCGTTCACCTGCCGATATCGCCACATCATCAGTGCTCCGGGGTTTGAACTTCGGATGGCTTCTTGACTTGATTATCGATCCGGGCGACTCTTCGTATGTTCTGCGGCTTGTCTCTGCGGATCTCCCCTGACTTTATATCATCTGGAGTTAGGTTCGTGGTATTTGCTCTTCGGGCATGCTGAATTGATATCAGGTTTTATGACTCCATTGCCACTATAACATTTTCAAATGTACCTTGTCGCCACCATGGATCCCGGAGTTATTCATTTCTCTGTTCACTCGATTTCTGCTGCATCGGGTAGCATGGTCCGGGTGGCCGATATTTTCTCTATTCACCAGGACATTTCATATCCTTTCGATCCCGGATCTGAAGGACTCGCCGGTCCTGGCTGGAGTTAGTATGGTGTCGGATCTCCGGATCGAGTTGGGGAGCCGGATCTCCCCCAATCATGGGGTCCAATCTCATCGTTTTTCGGGTGCTATTTTGTTTTTCAGGGTTGTTCATCAAGCGAGCCTGTTTTGATGTGCAGGAGTTTTGGTATTGTCCAGGGCTGCTTTTCTTTCTTCATGTGGATCAGGCATTGTTTTCAAGTGACCCGGATTCCTTGTCATGTGTGCACGATGTATACAAGCGAGCCTGATTTATTTTTTGTATCTTTCTCTTCAGTTATCCTTTTTTCTTTATCAACATGAATATGATGCTGCATATTTTCTCTGCTGGCTCTTTTCATTGTATACAGGGATGATCACGTGGATAGGTTTTTATACTATCCGTTATGTTGTTGCCATGAACATCGAATTACTTCTCTTCAGAAGTGTATTCTGGATGTATTTGGTATATGGGGTTTTCTCGTTGTTTTAAACAACAGTTTGAGAATGTATTGATGATCATGTACTGTCATATATTTTTATTAATATATACAGCGTTTTTTTCCTTCTGAAAAAAAAAGAAGAAGAGATTCTATTAAATTTGCGCCTAGTTGCAGCAAATATATGGAGAATTCGTTACATTATCATTTTCCAATGGATATTCCACCAAGGTAATGATGAAATTCATGGAAGATATATCCTAATATTTTCCACAAATTCTAACACTGTCTCTTATTTGTTTACAAACTTAAATTTTTACATATTGTGAGCATAAGAGAATGAAAAAGCAATACGTTATGTTATTTGAATTTGTTTCAAGTTCTCACTTTTCTTTATTGGATTTCCTACCTTTTGTGAGAGGTGGTTCCATTTCATTCAAGGAGATGGACTTCTCAGATTTGCCTCATTGCATGTTTTAATTGCCATAACTTCTAGGTAAATATTTGGGGAACATTTCATCATCTCTACAAGAATGGAGGGAACAAATTTCAATGCTCTTTTATTAAAATGTGACTTTGGACCTTGAGGATCAACCTGTGAAGGGGTTTTCTCTTCATTGTCCACCAACATTTCTATATTTCATTGATCGTCATTTGGATTTTCATCCATAGGGGTATCTTCTTCTTATTATGGATCTTGAAGAGCCTTAAAATAGTTTTTGTTGATGGAAGGTTGCTTCTGCGGTTCGATTTGCTACAAAATGTTTCTTTGGAGTCGTTGTCTTGTTTTGTTGATTCTTTCTTCGCTTTTGTGCTAGTTTCGATTTGCTACAAAATGTTTCTTTGGAGTTGCAGTCTTGTTTTGTTGATTCTTTCTTCGTTTTTGTGCTAGCTGGAAACTAGCTTTTTTAGAGACATGAGCCTCGACCTCCTCGTTTTTTTCTTTTTCTTGTTCTTTTTCTGTGGGGCATTTTTTGGCAAAGTGCCCGTTAATATGGAAATTGATGCACTTGAAAGGAATATGCTCATCATTCTAGTTCCTGGATATGACTACATTCTCCTATATTTATCTTTAGAGCCTCTAGTAAACCTTCATTGAGGTTGACTACCACACATATACAAGCACAAGGAAATTGACCTCCTTTTGGTTTTGCTTCATCCAGATAGCAACCCAACCTCTTTTCTATGTCCTTTAGTGCATTAGACCCCAAATATGAAGAGGGAGGTGTGGTAGCTGAACCCACATTGACACAACAATAATCTAAGAATCAATCAAATCTCTTTCCATTTTATTGAGAAATAAAAAGACATAAAAACCCCTTCCTAGTACAAAGAAGGTTATGTGACCTTAAAGCTTAGGGGCCATTGTTCTACGATCCAAGATTTCACTGATTTTGGGTTTGGCCAAAAGCCCATAAAATTGCCTACCAACTATTTTTTGCATTAAGACTCTTTTGCATGGATCTGAAAGAGAAAGTTCTACCACAAGAATCTCAGCCAATTTCTTCACAATATTTTTTGTGGAAAAAAAACCCCTAAATTTTTTGATCCTACACGAAAGCTCTCAATGCAACCTATTCCTCCATAGCACTAAAGCACCAACAAATAGCAAATGGGCCTAAAAAGATCCTACGACGGCTATGGAAAAAAAAAACAACATGAGAAGAGTGCATATTTGTGGGCATAATACACTTGAAATAATTCAATGCGACAGATTTGATCTGCCCCCCACTATCTGATAATAACAATGATCAACAAGATTGTAGATGGATTGTTCGACTGCACCCTTGCCTAAGAAGTCTAGCAAAACACTAACTACGTATAAAACACAAGGCAACGACAACCTTGCTCCAAATTTCCGCAAAAGGACACAGATCAATAGCGAACACTCTCACGTGTGGAGAGTCAATGTACCATCTAAAAACATTTGAACATTCGAGGAAGGCACCAACAAATCTGCAGCGGCTAGGGAAATCCTAGCCACCAAGAGAAGGGAGTTGCGGGACTCCAGACCATCGTGATTCCGATTTTTTCAATTCAAATATATTGTTTAAATATATTGTGTGGTTTAAAATTCGTATCTTACTAGAATCGATAGGTATTCGCTCATAGTTGGTTTCAATAGAATAAAATTTTGTCAACTAAATATCAAATTTGATAATCAAAATTTGAATAATGAATGCATATATATGAAAATTTCGAGACAAGGAAAGTCATTAGTTTTTCATGTTAAATGTTCAATCATTTGGTTAATTAGTAATTAGTAATAATAGCAAACAAATCCAAAATCAAATTCATAGCTACTCAATTGCCCTTTTTGTCATAATGGATTTTGTCCATTAACTTAAATTTTAAAAAATTAAAACATCTCAAGCCATATAGCGAAACATTTTGGAACTATGCCAACTTTGTACTTAAATTTCAAGAAATCAAAACTTCTCTAGTCATATAGCGAGATATTTTGGGACTATGCCAACTTTGTACCTAAAGGAAAATTTTCAATGTAAACATGTATTCAAAGGATTTTTTTTTGGATAATCTAATCAGATTGCCTAAAAATATTAGGCATAATCATAGTTTCAATATAATGCAAGTCTTATAAAAAATTAGGTTTTGGGCAGCCAAATCTTAAAGGAATTCAAACTTTAAGTCCACAAAATATGTAACTTTTAATAAGGAAAATCCATTGAGTCCCATTCTTGGTTTAGATATATATATATTTTTTTTTTCTAAGTCAATGATTTTTATTATTTAAAGACAATTTTCTATTAAGCTAATATCAATAATAGCATTACTCCATTTATGTATTATTTTTTATTATAATAATGATAAGTCATCATATTTGTAATTGTAAATAGTTATTAACACTTAATAGCTATTAAGCCAATATTAATCATAAATGGAAATAGTTATTAACAATTAATAACTATTAAGCCAACATTAATCATAACATCACTCCATTTATGTATTATTTTTAATTATAATAATGATAAGTCATCATATTTGTAATTGTAAATAGTTATAAACAATTAATAGCTATTATTTTATTTTTTTAACTGCAACGGGTATGAGTTTTATTTATTTAAGAAAGAGTGGTGGGGTCTTTGCCAAGGCAGCCCCTATTACAGTGAAAGATCCATCTAGTTCTGCTTATGTAATGAGACTATGTCAAGGTATTTGAAAGGAACTTTCGTCGTTTATAATAAGTTGTCCTTTCAAGAGAGAGCAACCTCTGTTCGCCATTTGATCTGCTTCAGTGTTCAGATTTCTGAGAATATGATAGAACTTGAAAGAGGCAAAGTCTTGAAGGACTCTTTTCAATCTGCCCAAAATTCTGTTGAGGCTGGCATTGCTGAAAGATTCTTCTGTATTTAATTTTTTTATAAGGATCTCTGAATCTCCAAAAACTTGAAGGTCTTTGACACCCTTGTCTCTTGCTATTAGGCAAGCTTTGAGAAGACCAAATAACTCTGCTTGATTGTTGGTTTTTTGACCTAAGCCCCAACAGAAGCAGTCTCTTGATGACCCATCCGAAGAATAAATGACCCCACCTGCACCGGCGATCCCAGGGTTTCCTTTGGAGGCCCCATCGAAGAAAAGAGTGGAAAGATTTTTAGCCCTCCACCATTTGTTGAAGGCTTCCTCTGATTCTCTTTTGCGTCATTCCGGATTTGCCGTTTGAGGAGTAAGAAGATACATTCGAGGAGAAGGTTCTAGGGAACGAAGCCACCTCCTTTATTTGGGCAAGAGCAATGAGTCTTCTTTAAAATACTGTTGTTGGGCAGCTTCCAAGAGGAAAGATTTGGCTTTAGCAGCTACTTGAAAAGGGGAATGATGCAGTCCATTAAAAATCTGATTATTGCGGGCCAACCATAATTTCCAGCAAACATATTTGGGAATAGCTATCCAGACTTTGTGCCAAAAAGACTTGTTGGGGATGCTGTGAGGGTAAAGATGACTCCAGGAGGCGAATAGATCGGAAACGGAACTCTGTGGAAAGTCAGGGATCTGTAGATCCTGAAGATTGAGACCCCATACTTCTTTAGCAAATATGCAGTCCAAGAATAAGTGCTGGGCGGTTTCTAGGTTGCTTCTGCACAGCGCACACCTATGGGGCCCTGCAATGTTCCTCTTCATTAGGTTGTCTCCAATTAAAATTTTCTTATGGACAAGGGTCCAAAAGAAGAAATTCACTTTTGGGAGAGCTAGATTTTCCCAGACTTGGTTCCAAAAGGCTGGAGAATGACTGCTATTCCTTGAAGCCTGAAGTGCTTTATAACCTGCTGTTGTAGTGTATATGCCTGTCTTACCCCAGCCCCAACTATCTTTCATATGACGGTTTACAGGGGTAGAATCCTCCAGAAATTCGGAGAGCTAGATTTTTTGGGCCATTAATCTATCAGGAACACCGTGGAAATCCCAACTAATCCAATCCCCGCGATGATCCCAAACAGAGAGATCGTATAAAATGTTAATGCCTGCACGAATTAACCAAACTCTGAGCTCTGCAATTTCCTCTTTTTCCACCAAGGGGACATTCCCCATGATTCGATCATGCCACAGTTTGATGTGTCTGTCGTTTCCCGGGGCTCTGTAAAGAAATTGTTGAAAGAATCTATTGCTTTAACAGCAAAGACTCCAAACTTGCATACAGTTGACAGGGGATTCGATTTGCAGATTTCTGAGAGCCGAATTGTGCATATATTTAGACAGCAAAGTGATGCTGACTGGGTGACTAGGATCATGAATCAACTTCCACAACAGCTTGCCTCCCAGCGCAAGGTTAACAAGAGAAGGATCACGAATTTGAAGACCTCCATCGGTTATTGGTTTTTTAACGAAGTCCCAACTTACAAGATGCATTTTCTTTTCGTTTCCTTTTCCACCCTGCCATAGAAAATCTCTTAAGAGTTTAGACATCTGTTCCATTACATTTCTAGGTGCTAATAGGAAAGTTGCTTGGTAGATTGGTGTTGAAAATGCAGCAAGATGATGGAGCTTAGTGAAATGAAGTCGCCTTCACTAAGTGGGCCCGCAGGCAAATTTTGGCGCAAAGTCTATTTTTAGACTATGTATATTTTTAGACATATGGAGCATGGTCCAGGGGTTGCAGTATGTTATTCTTGGAGTATTGGTCATGTTGGTAAAAATAGATGGACCTCTATTTTTAGACACATAGGTCGAAGTCTATTTTTAGACTGCCTATCCTAAAAATAGGGAAGTCAAACATTATTTACCCTTAATAATATTTGGACTCTAAGCTTCAGTTTACTCTCTTGGAGCACTTCAGTTCGAGCTACAGAAGTGGTTCATGCATCTGACAGAGGAATTACACTATTCCTAGGGGTTTGGTGAGCTCATGCACGGTTGACTTCAGTTAGGACTTCAGTGGCAGAAGTTTGGTGGAGTTGATGAGACAGTTGGTGGAGTTGTGTTCGGTTTAACTTAGTTGAACTAGTTGAGATTAGTTTAACTAGCTAATCAACTATTAATGAGTGGAGTGAATTAAATATTATTTAATTCACTAATTATTAACTCATTATTCGACTCAAGAACACATCAGTTCACTACAGTGCATGGACAGTTCAGTGGAGACCAGTGAAAGAGGTAGATGAAAGGGTTGAGATAGCTATCAGTAGTGACATCAGTTGTGCATGAGATTTGCACCACACTTGGAGGAATTTCCCATGATGATTGCGCTGTAAAGCCAAGGAGATTCGAACCTTGGATCTCTCATTAGACCAGCCTTGATTGCGCAATAGAGGCAGGCAATTAGTGGATGTGTTTTGAACCTGTGACTTGTTCAAAACCAAGCTAGTTGTGTGTAACTTCATGAGATAGTACTGAGTACTTGTGAGGAGTATTGTACTGAGTTTGTTACATGTTTTCTCCATTATAATATACACATATAGCTGCGGGGTTTTCAGCTATAAGCTTTCCCCATACATACTGTGTAATGTGTGTGATGTTTTTATGATCTTTTGATCGCATACCGCTTGTTTTATTTCCGCATGTGTGATGATCTGAGTGGAAGAGATTATGTGTTGCATATGAATTCGAATTGATATGTGATCAGGATAATCTCGGTGGATAAATATCATTATTCAGCAAATTTCTACAATTGGGAGTGCGGACAGCAGTGACTTGATTAATATGACTTTGCCTCCTTTAGTCAGCCAGAAACCTCCCCAAGCTGCTATTTTTGTTTTGATCTTGCATATTATATCATTCCAGAGCGACCTCCTATTGTGTCCGTTTGTAATAGGGAGTCCTAAATATTTGAACCGTTCCCATTGAGCATGGCCTTTGAAGCCCAGGATATTCGAAATGCTATTAAGCTCATGCTGATCCGTGTTCCAACTAAAGATCTCACTCTTGCTCTCATTGACAAGCGCTCCTGACACCCTGCAGTAGCTTTTGAGAACAGAGTCAAAAGCTTTGGCTATTCTGGTGGATGCTCCTCCAAGGAGTAGAGAATCGTCTGCGAAAAGCGCATGGTTCAGCGGATCTGCATCAGAGGAAGGTTTGAGACCTGGGAGGGAACCAGCATATCTTTCAGCAGTAAGTTTACGACTGAGGGATTCGGCCATTAAGATGTACAGGAACGGAGAGAGGGGGCATCCCTGCCTGATGCCTCTCCGTGCTTGAAAAAAATTGGAAGGTCGACCATTGACTAAGGGGGCAATCCATGGGTTATCTATGCAGGCTTTTATGAGCTGAACAAAGTGAGGAGAGAAACCAAAGGAGTGAAGTACTTTGAAGAGGAAAGAGCGGTTTACTCTATCGAAAGCATTCACCATATTGAGTTTAATCAGCATACCTTTATCTCTCCGCTGTTTGCTTGAGTGAATTGTCTCCTGAACTTGAATGACATTGTCGAGAATATGCCCACCTTCCACGAATCCACCTTGAGGGCTGGAGATCAATCTTTTAAGAAAAGGCTTGATTCTGTTTGCTAAAAGTTTTGCCAGAATTTTGTAAGATGCGTTACAAAGCGAGATTGGCCTAAATCTTGCAAAGGTTTCAGCATTGGACTCTTTGGGGATTAAGGCTAGATAAGTGGAATTGGTTCCCCCACCAATCTTAGCCTTTTTCATGAATCCCCTTATCATTTTAAGGAGGTCTTTTTTGATGATGTTCCAGCAAGATTTATAAAAATGTATTGTGAATCCGTCTGGCCCCAGGGCCTTGTCTGATTCCATGGAACAGATTACTTTGATGATTTCCTCCTCAGATATGTCGCTGGAGAGAGCAGCGTTGTCTTCTTCCCTGATGAGAAGAGGGATATTGGAGAGGAAGTCAGCAGTTTCCTCTTCGTTGTCTTGGGATCCCTCACTATATAAATTTCTGAAATGGCTTTCGGCAGCAACTTTGACTTGAATGAAGCCTTTTCTGACTTGTCCCTCAGCTGTTTTGATTTCTGAGATGTGATTCCTAGATAGGCGTGCTCTATACTATCTGTGGAAGAAGGAGGTGTTCTGGTCCCCTGCTTTAAGCCACAAACTTCTGGATTTGATTCTCCAATACTCTTCTTCCGCTCGAAAGGATCAGAATGTTGAACTTTGGGCCTTTATTTCTTTTTTCTATAAAGTCTATTGTGATCTCACTGCTTTCCATATCTGCTTGCAGGGTCTGCAAAATCTCCAATGCTTCTTTTCGATGGCTGGTTGGAGTGTGGACTGGTTTCCTTATCCATTTCTTAAGAGCATGTTTAGTGGCTTTAAGCTTTTGCTCCCAAACATAACTTGGGGACCCTGAGAAGGGTTTGGCCCAAGCGTCTTTCACTATATCAGAGAAGCCTTCTCTTTCGATCCATAAGGGGCTGAAACGGAAAGGAAGAGGGCCCCGATCCTCTTCATCTTCTAAGAGCAGCTGGACTGGCTTTTGGTCAGAGGATAGTTTAGGGAGAATTTTAGTGATGATAATCTTTTTATTCATCATAAGGGAACTTTGAACCAGGAATCGGTCTAGGCGTGCAGCAATGTGATCCTGCCCTGTTCTGTTGTTGGACCAAGTGAATAGCCCACGGACCGGGATGAAATCTAGGAGGTCCCAGAGCTGTGAGAGCTCTTCCACCGAGGCCAGCATAGGATCTTTGTTGCTGGAACCTCCCCTCTTCTCTTTTTTTTTCAGAACTATGTTAAGGTCTCCTCCAATGATAATGTTGGTGGGGGAGTGCTGCTCTAAGAATACTGAGAGAGAATTCCAACATTCTCGTTTTTCAGAGTAGATGACAGGAACATAAAGATTAAACAGAGAGATGGTCAACTTACTTGTGCAATGTATCAGCTCCGTGAAGATCCAGTGTTGGGTCTCATGGAAGTTTTTTAACTGAAATAAATCTTCTGACCAGAGAGTTGCCAACCCTCTAGAGGAGCCCCTTGCACTTACTGCCTTACCAGCATTTTTCTTCCATTTTGACTTGCTGATGTCTAGAAGAGCTCGCCCTTCTAACTTTGTCTCTTGGAGCATGAGAATATCTAAGGGCTCTATTTTCAGGAGATCCTTGACTGCTTCAGCTTTAGAGGAGTTCCCCAGACCTCTGCAATTCCAAGAGACAATCTTCATTATTTACTTGAGAAGGGGAGAGAGCCTCCCTTGGAAGGCCTTGGTCTGGTGTTTCTTCCTATGGACATTTCTATGGTGGGCTGGCTTCCTTGAGTTTTGAGTCTTTCAACCTCCTCTTCTCTTACTTCTTTGCAGGATTTCCTGCCTGCTCTTTTTGAAGGTCGCTCAAAGGTTTCGTCCTCTGATGAATATGAGCTTTCTGCTGGCTTTTTCTTTGCAACTTCTGCGTATGTGGGATTGGAAGGGCTTCCTTGAGAGGCATCGACCTGTATTGCTTCCCCTTCTTCATTATTGGGAGGAGGGATTTCTATTTGATCCAGTTTTTCCTGAGCTGAGTTTGCAGGGTTGGTCTGGACGTTTTCTGGGCCTTTAGGGGTTGCTTCCTTTTCTTGATTGGGCTTAGAGCTGCTTGGGGCTTCGTTCATGCTGCCTTTGCCCGTGCCTTTTTTTTGATGGGCAGATTTTTGGACTAGAGTCCATTGTTCCTCATTTGGTTTGTCTAGCTGTTCCTCGACCTTTTTCTTGCAATGCTTTGCAAAGTGGCCATGACCATGGCAGTGTCTGCACTTGAAAGGGAGCTGTTTGTAATCCATTTCTTGAATGTGCGTCCATCCTGCAACAGTGAGCTTGATTACCTCCGGCAGCCACACTTCTAGGTCCACTTCTACACAGATGCGAGCACATGAGTACTGGTCTTTTCTTGCGGCTTGGTCTATATATTTTCCAAGAGCGTTACCGGTGATCTGAAGATTTTTTTGATTCCAGCAGTGGAGGGGCAGATGGGGAAGTCTCACCCAAACCGGGATTGCTGAGGGAACATCCTGAGTGGGATCAAAATCGGGAGACCATTTGTTGAGGTAAATTCCTTGCGGTCCCATGAAGTAAGGACCATTCCTAAAGATGAGGCTTCTGTCTTCTGGGCTTTCAAAAACGAATACGAAGAAGCCTTTGCCCACAAAATAAATTTTAACGCCTTCTTTGATCAGAGGAGCCCAATTTCTTTGAGTCCATTCCTCCACCAACTTAAGGGAGGGCCAGAGGCTCGTAAATTGGCCTATTAGACCTCTCTCTGCAAGATTTATAGCTGCTTTGCAAGTTTCTTCCTCTGGAAGAGCAACCGAAGGGATGGAGTCCATTTTCTTGACAAATTTCTGATGAATGGCAGAGGGAGGGCGCTTTGTGCTGGCTGCTATCAGAGATTTGAAAGCCGAAACCTCCGAAGGCGGAATGAGGGGAGGGACAGGGCCCCCGCCGGGCTCCATGAGCAGAGGGGCGCAGCAGAGCAGGCGCTGCAGCCGCAGGGCAGCGAGTCAGGCGTCCAGGAACCCTAGCGCACGCAGCGCATGAAAGGGAGGATTGTGTTTAATAGCTATTATTTTTCATTGTAAAGTAATCAATTAATAAAAATGGTAGGTAATAATATTTTATAAATTTTAATTATAATAAATTTATTACTTAAAAAAATCTTTATCTTAATATATATATATATATATATATATATTCATTTATTTATTTATTTTAAACTTTATATCATTTTTAAAAATAATCTTTACATTATTATTTATTTTTCCGCAGAGAAAAATCAGTAAATTTTTATTAATCAAAATGAAAAGTTACAAGTGTAGATGCATGAAGCATTCGAGATGGGTCCAAAGAGACCCAAACCACATGAGACGCGCTGCGTAGCATATCTACTAGGAAATAAAAACTAAAATTACATAATGCCAGATAAACTGGGCTTATCTTTTTTTCCTTTTTTCTTTTGGACTTTTTGTGAGCCTGCTACAGAAATTGCAGAAGGAATAACTGTCAACTCATTGTTGCAGGAAGAGTGTTGGGCTTCCTTATTTGAGTCAGAAATCTTAGATACATGTGCAGGCTTTGAACCTCCCAAGACTCGAACATTTTCCTTCTCCTCCTGTTGATTTTCAGCATCAGTTGGAGAAATTGGCTTCTCATTATGATCCTCTTGTTCTTCCTCCTTCTCTTCTCCCTTTTCTTGTGTATCTTGCAAATTTTCTGTTTCTGATTGCATATTGTGTTTTTTCATTTCTTCATCCTCCTCATTTGAGAGTGGGAGGTCCAGGAATTGCCAACCTTTTTTATTTTGTGGCCTCTTGTTTGTTTTTTTCTTAGATAAAGTGCAGGTGTTATGCAAGTGCCCAGTTTGATGGCAAACCCTGCATCTAAAAGCAGTGTTTTCAAAATCTAATGTTTTTGTCCACTCGAGGTATTTTTGAGTTAGATGTATGCAGTCTGGTAGACCTTTGCTTAAATCCATCTCCACGCAGATGCGAGCAAAGGTGAAGATCCCTATGTCCATTCTCTCTTGGTCCACCTTTATGAACCTTCCAAGGGAGTTCCCAATGTTTTCTAAGACTCGATGATGCCAGAAAAGGAGTGGCAGATTATGTAGCCTAAACCAGACAAGAATTTTTGTGACCACCATTGAATTTCCATCAAAACCTCGGAACCATGGGGTTACAAAGAGGCCTGGTCTTCCCCAGAACCATGGTCCGCCATTTGTGGAAAAAGCGTAATCTTCTGGATTGTCAAATTGAACCACGAAGAAAACTTTTGCACATAGATAAATATCACAGTTCCATGTCCAATTTTGGTGGATCCAAGCATTTAACTCTTCAGGTTTTGGCCATTATCCATTGAAATGAAAAATAACAACTTTTGATTGCAGAGTATTGAAAAGCCCAGTTACCTCTGGTAATTCTATGGTCAGATCTGGGATGTTCTCCATTTTTTCTACAATATATGGACCTGGTAATGACCGGTCGAGTCTTTGTTTGTTCTGTGTGGAAGCTTTTCCTCTCAAAACATCCTTGAAAGAAGGCCGACCCTTTCCTATCAAAGGAGATCTAGCAGATGTGTTTGCTCCAGGAGCACCCCCTTTGAGTCTTAATTTCAAGAAAATGGAGGATTTACTTTGAATGTGGTAGTCTGTTAATTGAACTTATTCCTGTAGCAGCTTCCCTGAAAAGATCAGGGTTTGTTTTGAAGCCGGGATACTTGTAGAATATTGGATCTTCTACTTTAGGTTTGTAACAAGCTCCGAATCCTGTACCCAAAAAATTATTGACTTCCAATCTAGGGATTTTATGAAAATATGATACTGTGGCTTAGAAGCATAGTCCCATCCTCTTCTATCTATGTTAGAAAATTTGGAGCATAGCCCCTGGGGCCTACACCTCCGACAGATCATTCACAGGGTCCAGGGGGCACAAAGACATTACACAGTGTGAGCATGCGCTTAAACCCCTAGACAACCCACGCAGTAACCAGAGAATTCCAAACCTCATGTATCCATAAATAACAAAATAAAATAGGGCGAAAATCGAAATAAACAGGGCATAGGGAGAGAAATACCCATTTTGGGCTGGCCCTTAGGCTCCAATATGACCAATACGACATAAGAGGAACCCCAACACTGAATGCACAACACTCAGAAGACAGTCTGAGCATAAACCCCAAAGTGATTCTAAAAACGTTGGTGCGAACATCCACCGTCGACCCGCCCCAGATATCCAACATTTGAAAAAATGAGACGCCCACCGCAACATCCGCCGCAAGTCCACAAGGTCATTTGAACCTTGCCCATTTCTTGCCGACAATGGGCAGCAACCTAGCGCTCGGTACAACCAACGCGTTTGGATAAAAAAATGCCAAAAGTGGGAACATGGGAGCCATGACAAAAATCCGAGATTCATGGCCATAACAAGCGATGGAGGGATGAGAGTCTATGGCAGAAAATGCTGAGAATACCAGCTTCTAGGCTCCATGATGTGCCAGTGCATGTCCAAAATTTTTCTGTCGCTCGCTCTTGGGTTCTAGATCCAAGTAGTCAGGAACACCATCACCATCTGGTTCGCAAACATGAGGATACACCGCTACACAAACAAATGGCCCCGACCAGCAAACCCTAGCTCTTCCGCTCTCCATTTTCTTACATCATTATTTATTAATTTTATAGTTCTTTATATATATATATATATATATATATATATATATATATATATATATATATATATATATATGTTAGATATAAGACTTTTGTGATCCATAAAGTAGACTTAAGTAATAATAATGTGATTAATCCGAAAGACACACACACACACACACATATATATCCTGGAGGGTTAGTGCTATTGGTCAAGTATCCATCATTAAAGCACCTTTGTTGTTGAGAGGTCATGGGTTCAATTATCTTGACACCCTCACGGACTGGCTTGATCCCTTCTAGTGGGTTTTCTTGGAGGGAAAATTAAAAAATATTTTTTAATATTTTTAATACGTGATTTTTATTTTATTATTGTATTTTAAAAATTTTAGTATAAATCTCAAAATTATTTCAATAATAATATCTATATCAAGAACCCCAGATGGGGTGCTCAATAAGAGAGGAGGGGGAAGGTGTGTTTCTGCCATCTTACCATCCCACATGCCACTTGGACATGGTAGCACACCCCCTTAAGACCTTATCGCTTGTGGTGTATAATGCACCGATGAACATTATGTTTCACCAATCGAAGATCTAGTCAGTTAATTTCCTCAAATTATGTATGGAAGAGAGGATAGTAGAAGGCACAAGAAAATATTGAAGTTTACATGAAGGTAGTACTAGGCCACCGATCAATCCTTGCTAAGATGCGTCCTCACTAAACATGCATTCAATTGGCACCTATTGAGATTCAACAAGATGATGATCCTAGTGAAAATTAAGCACCTACACTAGGTGGGGCCCATATGCTATTTTTAGGTGTATGTATATTTTTAGAATGGTGAGCAAATTCTATTTATAGCAGGAGTCTATTTTTAGAATGGTGAGCAAATTCTATTTATAGATGAGGTTCTATTTTTAGATGCATGTGCGAAGTCTATTTATAGATCGCATGTCTAAAAATAGAATGCATGTCGATTATTATTATCTCTTAATAATAATTGGACAATAACTATTAATCTATTCTCTTGAAGCACTTGATTTCAATTAACTGAAGTGGAAAACCAGTTAGCTGAAGGAATTTCGAGTTCTAAGGTTGGTTGGTGGGACATGCAAGTGGACTTAGTTGTAATCGAGTGATTCGAAGTTGTAACAGAGTTGGATGTGTAGTTATGTGAGTTGTGAAGTAGTTTAACTCAGTTGCTCTAGTTATAACTAAAGATACACTAGTGAGAGATCAGTGAATTAAATATTAAATTGATTTACATGGAGTGATCTCACATGCAACTGAAAATTACTATTGTTAACTACATGTATGTCAGATCCAGTGGAAACCCAGTTGAGAGATAGGTGAAAGAGACAATTTGACTATCAATCGTGACATTAGTGGGTGCACTCATGCAACCACACACACATTAGAGATGCCATTGAGGATTGCGCAGTCAAGGCAAGGCAGTATCTCATTCATTCAGGGATTGTGATCAACAGGGATTGTGCAATGGAGGCAGGCTGGTAGGAGGCAGTAAATTGGCACATGTATTTGCCAATTTTTATATGATAGTGTGAGACAATTGTATATTGTACCGAGAGCTCTTGGATTAGAGTTTTGTATGAGATTGTTTCATGATCCATGATATATACATAATATATGATAGTGGGTTTTTTAGCTTTATGCTTTCTTGGTAAAAACATCTGTGTTATGCGTGATTGATCTTTCTTCATGAGTTTGAAATTGGCGATCGTGTTTTAAATTCCACAAATATTTTAGTAGAAGGATTCTATATTTAACAGTGGCATATAATTGTTAGATCAGGAGAATCCAGGCAATACATAATTGTATTAAAAATTTCTACAGCACCAAGAGGCAGGTACTTGATCTCGGATTTCAACCTCGAGAGAGAAAATTTATCATTGTTCTCAGTACAAGGCTTGGTCATGATGCATAACTTGTGATTTTTTCTGTTTCAAAGAGAAGGTCATGACTTTAGTTTTTCTAGTGTTTACTTGCATCCCCACCTCTTGACAGAAGGGCTCTAATGCCTTCAAAATATCTCTCAAACCCTGAGAAAATTTTGTAATTAGAATAATATCGTATGCATATAGAATAAACTTAACCACATATCCTGCTAATTGAACACCCTCTCCACTAGTGTTGTTCACCCATTCTACTAGCTTATCAATATATAGATCGAAAAGTGTGGGGGAAAGAGGGCACCCCTGCTTAACCCCTATGTCACTACCAAGGAATTTGGAAAATCCTTCCTAAGTTCTGATTTTAGCGCTAACTTTCTCATAAATTTTATGCATAGTTGCTCTATACTCCCTTGGAATTCTGAGCTCTTCCATTCTTCTCTAGATTTTATCTCTAGGGATAGTGTCAAAATATTTCTTGAAGTCAACGAAGCAACAAAAGGTCTCCCCGCTTTGAATGTCGTAAAATTTTTAGATGAAGTGCCTAAGATTGATGTAGTGATCAATGATAGAGTGCCTTGGCCTAAAGCCAACTTTCCCTTTAGCTCTTTTACCCTCTTTTTCTACCAAGTTGTTGATTTTATGCTCCAACATGCTCCCAAACAAATTTCCAAGAAGAGGATTAACTATAATAGTGTGGTAATTAGCGAGATTATTGATGTCCCTGCTTTTGTAAAGAGGGATAACCATGCTCATAGTTCATTCCACTAGAAAATTTCCTTGCGTGACCCTGTTGAATATCCTTTTAATGATTGGAGCTATGGTCTCAACACCCCACTTTAAAAATTCTGCATGCAAACTATCAATGTCTTGAGCCTTACCACACGCTAATTTTTTTATACCCCACTTGACCTCTCCATTGAGAATAACTCACTTGTAGAGTTGATTATGGGGGGGAGAGGGGGTTACTTTTCTCTTGATCTATCTCATAGAGGAGCTTCACATAATCTAACCACTGCGCAATTACTATATTATTGTCTACTTTCTTTGTATTTTGTTGTAGCTCCCGCCAAAAACCTTTGGGGTTGTTCTTTCCCAAAGCAATTAGTTCATTCCTTCTCGCAACTACATAACTTTATTTTTCAGTTTTAATAATTTTTTTATACTTCTTTAGGGTTTCACTATTTGTCTCCTTCTTAAGTGACATTTTAGCAGCATTGTATTCTTCATCACACAGATTAGTTGGAAAAGTGTTTGAGACATTATTCTTAGGCCAAGGTCTTTTTCACACCTCTAAGGCTTTGTGGATTAGAGGGATCAACATACTACTATAAAATACCTCTGTTTCTGCATTATATTCTTTGAATTCAGTGTTTTTTTTTCCCTTGAAATTGTTGTTCTAGGGCCACAACAAAGAGCTCTTGATTTTCTTGGTTCATGAGGATTCTTCCACTTGCATGCACTTTCTTTTGATATTGTTGGGTCTGCACTTCCTGTAGCTCACTTGTGTGCATTCCCAACTTAATAAAGAGAGGCATATTGTTGAAAAGTGACAATAATGTAAATGATTAGTTATCTGGGTAAATCTATTTTTAGTGTTAGTCAGTTTTATAACGAATGGAAGTTATGTAACGGAGTAACCCATATTTATTAGTGATTTCCTGAGAGGCTTGTAACATGGAGAATCATTCTTTATTAATAATATTACCAATTCATTGTTCCATGGAGGCTTCCTTGACACATTCTCAGGATTTTACCGCATAATTTTATTGTGTTATGTTGTGTATTTGATTCAGTTTACCATTCAGTTTCATCTGTAAATTTCTCCCTCATGTTAATTTGTTTTATATGTTTTGAGTATAATAAGTGGTATCAGAGCCTGCCACTAGAGAGATTGTTTGAAGGGTTGTTGAAGCAAAACAACACTCGAAAGAAAGAGAGTGATTTGAGCCTGCCGCTTCCACCGAAAATAAAGTGAACTGCGCACCCTTCTGAGAAAAGACAACCACCAATTCAATATCATCAAAGTAAATGCAAAGCCTCCATTTTGGAGCTGCATAAAAGAGTCATTTTTTAGCCGAGCTGCAAAGAAAAGTCGAGCCCAGAGCTCGCTGAGGAATCAGTCATTGGAGAGGAAGGGAATCAAGGCGTTGGAGAGCAGAGCATGCAAAGAGCCTGAATTTTTTTAAAAACACAGCCGCCAATACCCACAGATCCGTTGCCGTTGATTAAAGCCTGCCACAGCCACCTGTGATATTATGAGTCGCAGAGGCAACGAGTTGCAAAGGCAACCACCGAGCCCGTTGTGAAGATCAAAGGGCAGCCACCAGTGCTTTCTGTCGCTAGTTGAGGGCACCCGTGAGCCATTGCTGCTGGTCGATTTGGTGAGCCATCATTGTTGGTCGAGCAATCCGAGCCGCCAGTGGAAAAGACAATTGTTCAAGCTTGTCATGCAAAGAAGGAGTAGGGTTTAAATAATTGTATTCAAGAGCCTAAACAAACTTGAAAGAAAATTTGAAAATTTATTAATAATAAAAAACAGAATCAGAATTAGAATCAGAAATTTTCTTTTGTAGGAAATCAAATTCAGAAAGAAACCCTAGTTTAAAGGAGGAATCCATAAATTTAAGACTTTAAGGCCCTAGAAGGAAGATTTGTAGGAAGAAATGGAAAAAAATGATGAATGTTAAATTTGAGGTGGAGAAGTTCACCGGGAATAATTTTTTTTCTTTATGGAAACTGCAAGTAAGGGATTTGATGGTGCAGCAAGGGTTGCACAAAGCTTTAGATGGGGTGAAGAAGAAATCTGCAGGCCTCACAGATTTTCACTGGGAGGACTTGGATGCCCGAGCTCTCAGTACCATCAAGTTGTGCCTGGCGGATGAACTTCTCTTCAATATTGTTAAAGATAAAACAACTGCAGGTTTGTGGGGAAAACTGGAAACATTGTATATGACTAAATCTTTAACCAATAGAATTTATCTGAAAATAAAATTGTATAGGCTTTGGATGAAGGAGGGTACAAAAATTGCAAAACATTTAAATGTTTTTAATACACTTATTTTCCAATTTTCAGATATGGAAGTTAAATTTCAGGGAGAAAAAAAACTATCACCTTGTTATGTTCTCTTCTCGAGTCATGAGACCACTTCGTAACTTCTATAAGTTTGAGCACTTATGAGTATTTGGAATTTGATTCAGTTGTGGGAGCTCTGTTATCTGAATAAGTATGGAGGAAGTCCAGCATTGAAACTTCCGCACTAGAAGCCATGCTAGCTAGAGGTCGGTCTAAGGAAAGAGGGGATAAAGCAAGAAATTCTTCTAGATCAAAATAAAAGGGCAAGAAGTGTAAAGCCAAATGTTGGTACTGCAACAAAATAGGACATCTCAAGAAAGACTGTTGGAAGCAAAAGGAGTCTGAAAACTAGAAGAAGGAAGAAAATCAAGTTGATTCAGGTATGATTGATGAAGTTTTATCTGCTGAAGAATTAGGTATGGTAGATGAAGCTTTGCGTGTTTGCAATGTCTCTCAGAATTTTGAAAATTGGTTGTTAGACTCCGGTGCTTCTCATCACATGAGTCCGCATAGAAATTGGTTTACTTCATATGAAGCTGTGAATGGTAGTTCTGTGTTTATAGGAAATAATGTATCTTGGTAGACTGTTGGGATGGGAAATATCAAAAATAAAATGTATGATGATACAATAATAAATTAATTGATGTTATACATGTACCTGATTTGGGGAAAATTTTGATTTCTTTGTGAGCGTTGGACTCAGATGGTTACAAGTTTACAAGTCAAAATGGAGTGTTGAAAGTTTCAAAAGGCGCCCTGGTTGTTATGAAGGCAGAAAAGATCGAAAATATTTACAAACTCAAAGGAAGTACTCAGGTCAGCGAGACAACGACTGTATCAGAGAAAACATAAGAAGGTACTCACCTATGGCATCAGGGGTTGGGTCACATGAGCGAGAAGGGTCTTCAGGTAGTGATGAACCGCAAGTTGCTTCCTGATTTGAAATCCTTGAAGTTGGGTTTTTATAAACATTGTGTATATGGTAAACAATGTAAATAGAAATTTAAACCTAGAAGTCATAATAGTAAATAAATTTTGGACTATATCTATTCTGATCTTTGGGACCATCTCCTACTATATCTTATGGAGGTGCATTATACTTCTTAAATTTATTGATGATTTCTCCAGGGAAGTTTGGGTCTATACGTTAAAAAGAAAAGCTAATGTATTTAATGGTTTTAAACAATTTAAAGCTATGGTGGAAAAGAAAACAAACAAATCAATTAAATGTTTAAGAACTGACAATGACAGTGAATTTACTTCCTTAGAATTTGAACAATATTGTAAAGATAAAGGGATTGTTAGGCATAAAACTGTTGTTTATACTTCTTAGCAAAATGGCATTGTTGAACGTATGAATGAGACTCTCATGGGAAGATCCAGAAGCATGATTAACAATGCTAACCTGCAAAAGAAATTGTGGGCATAAATTGTATCTACTGCTTGTTATTTTGTAAATAGATCACCTTCAGTTGTCATTAATTATAAAATTCCTGAAGAAGTTTGGTCGGGTCAGTCTTGTGATTATTCACATTTAAGGATTTTTGGTTGTGATGCCTATGCTCTCATTCCAAAGAATCAACGTTCAAAATTAGATCCAAAAGCAAAATGTTATGTCTTTGTTGGGTATGATTATGCAGTAAAAGGATACATGTTGTGGGATCCTTCTTCACATAAGATAATCATTAGTAGAGATGTAACATTTGATAAATCTTCTCTTCTAAAGTCAATTCTTGAGAAAGTTGAACAAGAACAGAAATCGCCAAATCAACAAATTCAATTGGAGGCTAAAAAATTTCCAGAAAGTCAAAAGGAAGGAGAGACATATGAATAAAAAGGTGAAGAAGAAGAAGCAAAGGAAACTGTAGAAGTTCCAGAACTAGTTCAACAACCAATCACTCTAAGAAGGTCAATAAAGGAAAGAAGAACACCCAAAACGTATGAATATTCTGCTTCATCTATGCATTGATTGTTGAATATGGGGAACCTTCTTGTTACCGGGAAATTAGTGGCTGATGTAGATAGCGAAAAATGGAAAAAGGGTTGTGGAAGAAGAAATGGATTCCTTAGCCAAGAACAAAAGCCAGGATCTTGTAGAACTTCCTCAAGGGAGAAGTGTTTTCAGATGTAAATGGGTCTTCAAATTGAAACTTAATGTTGATGGAAGTATCGAAAGGTATAAGGCAAGGCTAGCTGCAAAATTCTTAGGTTGAAGCTATTGATTTTCATGAGATTTTTTCACCAATCGTAAAACTTGTTTCTATTTGTACTGTGTTAGCACTAACTACATTACTTGGTCTTAAGTTAGAACAATTAGAAGTTAAAACATGTTTTCTTCATGGTGATTTGGATGAAGAGATTTATATGGAACAACTAGAAGGTTTTGTTCAAGGTCGCAACAAAAGATTAGTTTGCAAGCTCAAAAAATCATTGTACGGCCTGAGACAGTCACCCAGGCAGTGGTACAAGAAGTTTGACTCCTTCATGGTGAGCCAAAACTTTAGTAGAAGTGAGTATGATCATTGTGTATACTTTAAGAGTTTCAATGGCATATTCATTATCTCGGTCTTGTATGTTGACTATATGCTTATTGCGAGCAAAAGCATGGAAGAGATCAACAGGTTAAAAGCTCATCTCTCTAGGACATTTGACATGAAGGATCTTGGAGCAGAAAAACATATCTTGTGCATGGAGATACACAAAGATAGGAAAAATGGTAAGCTTTAGTTATTACAACAGAAGTATGTGGAGAAAGTACTTGAAAAGTTCGGTATGAACATTGTGAAACCTGTTAATGTTCCATTCGCTTCCCATTTTAAGATTTCTTTAGTTTTGAGTCTTAGAACTGATGAAGAAAAGAAGTATATGTCTCGTATACCATATGAAAATGCGGTATGAAACTTAATGTATGCGATGGTATCTACAAGACCTAACATTTCACATGTTGTTGGAGTTGTCAGTAGGTTCATGGAAAATACACGGGAAGAACATTGGCGAGTAGTGAAATGGGTGCTTAAGTATTTGAGAGGCACAAGTGACCATTACATCATCTTTAATGCTAGTGAAGGATCAGTCTTCGGATATGTGGATTCTGATTATGTAGGTGATTTGGACAAAAGGAGATCTACTATAGGTTATGTCTTTACTCTTGTAGGTGGAGCAATTAGTTGGATGTCAAAGCTTCAAGAAATAGTTTCTTTGTCCACTATCGAAGCAGAGTATATAGCTGCTTCATATGCCTGTAAAGAGGCAATCTCATTGAAAGGTCTAATTGATGAGATTGGAAGGACACAGGAAAGTGAATGTGTTATGTGATAGTCAGAGTGCTATTCATTTGGCTACAAATCCAGCGTATCACAGCAAGACCAAGCACATTGACGTAAGGGATCATTTTGTGAGACATGTGATCGATGGCGGCAAAGTAGCTCTCAAGAAGGTCTATACACAAGAGAATCGTGCAGACATATTCACAAAGCCAGTTACAGTAGAGAAGTTGCGATGGTGTTTGGCTTCTCTTGGCTTGCAGAAGATATGATGAATGGGCATTGGCAAGGGATTAGGAAAATTGTTGTCAAGGTGGAGATTGTTGAAAAGTGACAACAATGTAAATGATTAGTTATCTAGGTAAATCTATTTTTACTGGCAGTCAATTTTATAACGAATGAAAATTATGTAACAAAGTAGCCCATATTTATTAGTGATTGCCCGAGAGGCTTGTAACATAAGATTTTCAATCCCTCGCCCCGTGGAGGTTTCCTTACACATTGTGAGGGTTTTACCACGTAAATTTATTGTGTTATGTTATGTATTTGATTCAATTTCCCATTCAATTGCATCCGTATATTTCTTCCTCATGTTAATTTGTTTTATATGTTTTAAGTATAAGATAGATGGTCTGAATTCATCTAAATAGGAAGTACAAGATAGATGGTCTGAATTCATCTAAATAGGATGAGCCCCAATCTTGAAATCCAACAAATTGCAAATCAAGCTCTGGTAGCATATCACATAGTCCACCACACTTTGACAACTGTAAGTTTTATATATGAAGCCACTATATCTTGGCCAAGCTTTCATGCCATTGCAAATAACTATGTTGTAGAGGCTGCATAACCCTAACAACTCAATGCCAAAGTGGGACACACTCCCATTCCCATACTGAGAGGTCCTTGTCCATGCTTGATCATCTCCTCTAATCAAAGAAAGTCGTTTTCCATATTCTCATCACTTTCCAATTAAATAGACGATAGTTTATTGTCCTAGCATTAAAGTCTCTAATTAACACTATATCTCCTAACATCCTAAAGCAAAAATATCTCTTTTCAAAGCAACAAAAAGCTTTTCCTTATATAAATTTGTCTTCTTATAAACTTTTAAGGTTTTTTTTTTGAGCAAAGTAACATGCAGCGAGCCTCAATGTTACTTTGTTGTTAATTATACTCAACCATATAAATTTCTTATTTGAATCTTCTTTTTCCACTTTTACTCTTCTGTCCCAAGATTCTCTTATTAGAACTGTGATAGGGCAACCATTGAATCATTGATTGATACGGCAATTGCATAGACGGTATGCCGACTCCACCGACGCATTGACCTTCTGAATTTCGTTCCTGGGTTACAATATTTTCATGGGCTGCCATTGTAAATCCAACTGCTGAAGCATTAATAGAGAACATATTAAAATAGAACATTTGTTGCACGATGATCCGCTTAACTGGAAACCTTCGCAACAATTCTTTGTTGTATCGAGCAGTTTTTCATTAAAGTTTCAATAGAATCCTTCAGTGTATTTTTCTGCTTATTTCGATATTTGAACTATAACAGCAAGAGCAAGCTCTCTATTGAAGGTTTCAGATAGTCCACTAAAACTTCTTTGGGTGAATGTTGTAATTCTTGGCCACAGCTTCTAAATTTGCGATTCTCTTCTTGATTGCTTTGAAAATAGGCTTGAACATCCGTCCCAGTTGCTTAACATACTCCGTCACTAGCTGCTGGTGAGATTAAACTTTCAGCTGTCCATGACAACAGGGGTTTTGACATTGGTGAATGCGTTTAAGAATAGCTCTGCAGGGCGTTTTGCAACAATTGGGCGATGGAAGAACTCGCGAAATTTCCAAACCGCCCACAATTTCTTGAATCCATCCGCGCGAAACTCAATTGGGGGTCACTCTTCGAAAAACCCATGTCGCGGATTTTTAAAATTTACTTCCAATTGTTGAGAAATTGCATTCAATATTCACTGCTTGAGACCCTTGCGAAAATTGAAAAAGCTTATGGATTTGTCTCTCTGATAACAAGGGATTTTTTGATATCTCGATATGGAGGGAAGTAGGGCCTCCATTTCTTCCAAAGAGGACATTGCTGAGAGTAATTCTTCTTCAACTGCTTTACGTCTAGACAACTGTAGCATCAAATCTTCATGTTTTCTTTGCAGATCTGCATTAGTGTCTTCCAAATTACTTTTTCTCTTATTCCACAAATGCATGTCTTCAATTTTTTTTAGCAGAGCCCTGAGTCTTTGCCTTGGAATCATTCAAACTGGATTACAGATCAATATTTTCTGTTTTACATTGTTGTAAGATCTTTTCATTTTGCACCCTTGTTGCCCATTTGAACAGAATAGCTTACAGCTGAGAAATAAGTTTTCCATCATGGTTCATTTTATAATCTCTAACTTCATGGGATCTTCCCATTTACCAAAAACTATTTTCTTAAAGAAACATTCCGCTAACATTTTCTTTGTTACTGTGTATATCTTCATCATAGTTCTCATTTACAGCCATGAAAAACCGAACAGGTTGATAACAAGGAGACTGGGAAACTGAATTGGACCCAAGAAATTGAAATCTTTGGCCTTCCATAAACCCATAATGTATACCCAGACTACTATTCCTTTGTGTGCGCAGGATATGCCAACAATGAGGGTCCAAATGATGATAAACAGTCCCATTCTCTTAATATGGCCTGAAGACCACAAAGCATTTCCATATGATGACATTCTTGTGTTAACAAATAGCGTATTGTCGTTGCAATAGGAGCCATAACAATTAGGCGCTTCTACTAAATCCACTCGACCCATGCTTTGGAATGGAATTCTGTAACAAATACTCATCAGTGGGTAATGAAACGAATTAACTTATTAAGGCCTAAAAACTTGATCCACTTTAGGAAAATTGATGAAAACCATTGCTAATGCCTCTACTTCAACTTTAAGTGCTTATGCACTTGTGACTGATGTTGGAAAAGCTCAATCTGTAACTATTGATAATCTTGTGCGCGATGAATTTTGCTCCATTAATGTTTGAGGAATCTTCCTGTAAAATTCCAGAAACTTGACCTTGCAACCATCTGTGACAGAAGCTACATAATCTTTATTCCCATCAACATTCTTAACTGCGTTGAAGGTAGAATTTATCTTATTCACTTTAAAGAACAACACATATCATTTTAATCTTTTCCACATGTTTGCACATTGGAACAATTACTCTAATTTGATCCTGTGTGTTGAGTCATGAAAATGAAATTGCTTGACACTGTGCATGAAGGAAATTGAGAGTACAATTCATTGTCTTAATATCCTTGCTGAATCTAGAAATTTGGGAACTCTTTCACACTCATAACTGCAACTAATTGAACATAAAGCCTTCATTGAACCTATAACCTAATTTTCATAAATGATGAAAAGCATTACTAGAAGTCACCTAGACTTGAAATTGAAATAGGTATTCTATCTTCCTTCACAAGTAACTTTTTATGCCAAGACATATAGTGTAACAGAGGTGGAACATCCGACATCTGTAACAACGTTTTGACATATGGATGATTTAAATCGTCCCTTTATGTGTTTTATTTTTAATGCCATTAATAGATTTCATGATTTTCAGATCCATGCATTAGCCTCACACTTCTTGACTAATTATTTAGATATTCTATACAAATGTTTATTAGGATTTCAGAAGTGGTAAGTATTCAAGCTGCCTTTACTATCTCCATCTCCAAGAAATTCTTGTCTTGGCCCTGTTGTAACCCTGAGAGGCCTTTAATTTCATTTCCTTGCTGGAATTTGTTTGGAAAGACCTTCAACATTTTAACCCTGACAGGCCTTTAATTTCGTTTCCTTGCTGGAATTTGTTTGGAAAGACCTTCAACATTTTAACCCTGACAGGCCTTTAATTTCGTTTCCTTGCTGGAATTTGTTTGGAAAGACCTTCAACATTTTAACCGTGACAGGCCTTTAATTTCGTTTCCTTGCTGCAATTTGTTTGGAAAGACCTTCAACATTTTAACCTTACAGGCCTTTAATTTATGGAGTCGTCTTGTCTATCTAGCCAGAGGAATTGCCCGCAGGGAATTTTTTTTAAAGAAATCTTGCAATAGGAGTGTTTGAGTCATGTTTTTTTATGGTGGAAATGGATTCAGCACTATCGAAAAACCTCTAGAACACCGGAAATATTGAAGTTTGATAGCTATAAATTTACAGAAATCCTTGCCAGATTTTCTTAAAATCTTACCTGAATTTCAATGATTTTCAGAACAAAAAGGCAGTCTAGTTAGACTACTGCTTAATGTAGTTTCCTTGCTGGAATTTGTTTGGAAAGACCTTCAACATTTTAACCCTGACAGGCCTTTAATTTCGTTTCCTTGCTGGAATATGTTTGGAAAGACCTTCAACATTTTAACCCGGACAAGCCTTTAATTTCGTTTCCTTGCTGGAATTTGTTTGGAAAGACCTTCAACATTTTAACGTTGCAAGATTCTGCTACTACAGGTACTACTATGAAAAGGTCGATCATTGAATTTGATACCGGTGTATTTTCCACCATGTTTCAAATATTTTAACAATGCAAATGATTTTACTTTCAAAGATCTATACATAATTATGTAATGCGAAAATTCCAGCCAGATTTGCAACCTATTTTTTTCTGATCATGACATGTTCTGCAATCTATTTTTTCTATTCATGAGATATTAATCTCAAGAGAAAGCTTCAGTTATAAAGAAGGGCACAATCTTAACTGTTTTACATTTTGTTTTTTTTTTTCATTAAAATTTAGTAATATTTTTTTTTTTCATTAAAATTTAGTAAAATTTTAATTTTTGTTATTTAAATTGCAGCACTCAAATTGTATATAAAATTCAAATTGCAGGCAAGGTTAAAACACCAGATGCACGTTGCAAGTTCCTTACTTCTTCGCTCCAGACTGGTGTGAGAACAATGGTTGAGATCAGGCTGACTACCATTAGAATCTGGAACAGGGCCTCTTATATCTTGTCAAAACAGAGATTCACTGGGCACGAAAAGAAAATGCACTGACCGTCCATGTCAAAATCAGAGACTCACTGCTATGAAAATCACTGCGTGGAAGCTACCACTGTATGCGAGAAGGTTGAGGTTGAAACTTGAGGCTGTACCGTCGGGAACGGCTGCGATTCCCGCATCATGCAGGCCGGTCATCAAATAAAATTATTTCTCAGCATCTGTTTATAAAATTATATCTTAAGGCCGGATGTACTTGGTCTAGCTAATCAGCGGCGAGTTTCTCTTCCCAGTCCCACATAATAAAACTTTCAGAATAGATTCCACAGGCAAAACGTCGCCAACAAAAAAAAAACTAAATTCGAGCAAAGTTTACAGATCTGAGCGCTGCCAGTGCCACTTCAAGCCCAAAACCTGCTTCAAGTGGAGCGACTGGTCACGGGTTCAATCCACGGGGCAAGCGAGGATCCCGATATTTTTGCAACATATTCAACCTTGGCCAAGACTTTTTGCAGTCCCGGGGTTTTCGATAAAATGCCGTCGGTTTACTGAGTGATTTACAGAGTGCCTGTGTGTGTTTCAGGATGAGAGATTACATCTTATGCTCATTGGATGTTCTCATGCTCTCGCCGTTCTCTGGGCTTCAGACTTCAAATGTAGAAATGACAAATCCCTGTGGTTTTGGTTGATGGGCAACAATGTAACTCTGAAAAAACAGCGGGGACACTTGATTGATGCATTTTTATATGTACGTTCGTACTCAGCAATAGTTGGATCCCTAGAGTTCATTGCCAGAAAGAATCCAGGGAAGCAGAAGAACAATCAAGAAGTAACGGTGATGGAAAGCCCTGAAAACACAGCTGGACAGGTTTGTAAATCTGGAAAATACTCCTCCCTTTGCAATATTGACGTATCTAAAAACATTTATCACCAGGAAGTTCATATTCAAAATGAACAAAAGCTATGTTTGATGAGCCACGAGGATAACTCAGAGGTAGAGGGAATTGACATGAACACAAATCATCCTCATTCAGATGGGATTCAAAGAAAATTTAATCAAATTATTTTGGACAGTATTCACAGTTATTTAAATAGCCCTGATTCGTTGGGGATTGGCAAAAACTCAAGAAGAACGAGTCCTTCCAAGAGCTGCGATCCTTGTGTTTTAGGCACTGTGATTGAAACTTTAAGCCTCCGTATCCTCTTTAATGCAGCTCAACGGACCCAGAAGTATGCGAAGTCTAAGCCAATTCGCTGCAATCCTGCAGCTTACACTGACTCAATGAAGGCTTACAGCCGGGTCGAAATGGTCGAAGAAGTAGCGAGGCTGTTCGCAGAAATGAAGGAGAGGCACTGCAAGCCTGATACGTTGTGTTATAATACACTTCTCAATGCCCTTGTAGTTGGAAAACGCCTCGCCGATGCCCTTCTCTTCTTCGAGGAGATGACAAGTGATTCGATAGTTCCGAATAGTTCTACTTACAATATTCTGATCAAGGCTCACTGCAATGAACAACAACTCGACAGAGCATACGAGCTTCTACAGGATATGTGGAAAGTCGCTGCACACCGGATGTGACAAGTTATTCTACGCTTATCAATGGTTTCTGTAAGATGGGCAGATTGTCTGAAGCCTACGAGCTATTGAATGAAATGTTGCATAGTGGCTGTGCCCCAAATGTATATACTTACAGCTCCTTAATGCATGGTCTATGCATGCAAGGGAGAATACTCGAAGCCCATAGGGTTATGGATTTCATGTTGGAGAATGGTTGCACTCCTAACGTTGTCACCTACAATATCTTCATCAAGGGTCTTTGTAAATCTGGCAATCTTTATGAGGCCATGAGACTTTTGGAGGAATGCACGGTGAAAGGCAGTTACCTATAATATATTAATGGACAGCTTGTGTAAGGCAGACAAAGTGACTGAGGCATGTCAGCAGTTGAAGATGATGCTAAACAAGGGGATTTTTCCTACTGTGGTTACTTTAAACATTCTCATTGATGGGCTCTGCAGAGTAGGGAAAGTATCTGAGGCTAAAAGTATGTTAGAAGAGAGTGCAAAGCAAGGTTGGGAAGATAATGTCGTCAACTACAACACTCTAATCAATGGTTTCTTAAAGAAGGAAACCTATGTAACGTTCTTCTTCTTTTAGGTCAGATGTTGAAGAATGGGATTTCACCAACAACTAGAACATATAATATAATGATTCATAGTCTCTGCAAGGCTGGTCTACTATATGAGGCCATGCTTATATTTGATAGGAGGATAGACGGGGGCTTTGCAGCCGACCTTGTCACTTATAACACATTGATTAATGGATTTTGTAAAGCACACAAGCTCTCTGAAGCCCGCCGCGTTTTTTCTAGTATGCTCAAAGAAAATATCTTTCCTGATCCGTTCACTTACACGACTATAATAGATGGCCTTTGTAAAGAAGGAAACATTTCGACAGCAAGGAGTCTTTTGCGTCAAATTTTGCAGGATGGTATGTTGCCTGATGTGGCTGCATATACTGCACTAATCAGTGGCCTTTTTAGAGAGGGTGAGCTTGATGAAGGAAAGTATTTATTGGACAAAATGCTGAAGCAGGGCCTGGTTCCTAATATTGCCACTATTGATTCCCTGATTCGCGGATTTTGCAGGAAAGGCTTCTGCAAGGAAGATGGAATGCTTGAGATGTGTCATCTTCTAGATAAGATGTTGGTAAGAAGGTGAACTATGTGGACTACGGTAATTTGAGAGTACAATTCATGGTCTTAATATCCTTGCTGAATCTAGAAATATGGGAACTCTTTCACACTCATAACTGCAACTAATTGAACACGAAGCCTTCATTGGACCTATAACCTGATTTTCATAAATGATGAAAGCATTACCAGAAGTCACCTAGACTTGAAATTGAAATAGGTATTTTATCTTCCTTCACAAGTAACTTTTTATGCCAAGACATATAGTGTAACAGAGGTGGAACATCCGACATCTGTAACAACGTTTTGACATATGGATGATTTAAATCGTCCCTTTATGTGTTTTATTTTTAATGCCATTAATAGCTTTCATGATTTTCAAAGCCATGCATTAGCCTCACACTTCTTGACTAATTATTTAGATATTCTGTACAAATGTTTATTAGAATTTCAGAAGTGATAAGTATTCAAGCTGCCTTTACTATCTCTATCTCCAAGAAATTCTTGCCTTGGCCCTGTTGTAACCCTGACAGGCCTTTAATTTCGTTTCCTTGCTGGAATTTGTTTGGAAAGACCTTCAACATTTTAACTTTGCAAGATTCTGCTACTACAGGTACTACTATGAAAAGGTCGATCATTGAATTTGATACCGGTGTATTTTCCACCATGTTTCAAATATTTTAACAATGTAAATGATTTTACATTCAAAGATCTATATATAATTCTGTAATGCCTATGGAATGCGAAAATTCCAGCCAGATTTGCAATCTATTTTTTTCTGATCATGAGATGTTCTGCAATCTATTTTTTCTATTCATGAGATATTAATTTCAAGAGAAAGCTTCAGTTATAAAGAAGGGCACAATCTTAACTGTTTTACATCTTGATTTTTTTCATTAAAATTTAGTAATATTTGCTTTTTTCATAAAAATTCGGTAAAATTGTAATTTTTGTTATTTAAATTGCAGCACTCAAATTGTATATACAACTCAAATTGTAGCCAAGGTTAAAACACCAGATGCACGTTGCAAGTTCCTTCCTTCTTCACTCCAGACTGGTGTGAGAACAATAGTTGAGATTGGGCTGACTACCATTAGAATCTTGTGTCTGTTCCTGCTACTATACTATGGAGATACTTGTGGGTAGTATGTGCTTTGATCTGATGTAATTTTTGTAACAACACTAAACAATGCCAAACAATAAATAAAATTTAGTTTCAATAATTTATAATTTAAGAGGATAATTTTGGCAAAAACAAAGGCCTGTTGGCAAGTCCTTGTATATCTAAATGATGGGAAGCTCAATCCTCCTGACATGTCTCACCAGCCAAACTTATAAAAAAATAAAAAATTGAAGAGGCTAATTAACTAAATGCAATTTCTTTACACACATATACAGAGATTTGATCACAAGATGAATGTTATTCTACATTCTCAATCTATCTCATTCTATGCCTAATTATATTATTTAGGTAGATGGAAAATTTTGACTTTAAATGTGTGTGCGTGTTTATTGTTTGTTCATTTGTAAAGCACATATTTATGTCTATAATAAGCCAGTGTTTGAAACTGCAAAAAGAAAAATGAAAAATCACTCTAAAATATTTCAAAACAGTGAGCCTTGTATTGACATTACATTGACGTTCAAGAGAGTTATGGAAAATATTACATCAGGGAGCTAAGTAGTGTTCATGATGTCTTCCTCATCCAACATAGTCAAGAAGAGCCGATATGTTAGTCTTAGTTCAACATTTGGGAAATCAATATCTGTTTTGGAAAATCTATACTTAAGCTGTGACCTGCATTGCTAAATCAGCTTTATAAGCTGATTATTTCCTAGATTGAACTTTGAGAAACATTCATTAAAAGTTGCTCTGCATATCTCTACCACGAAGTTATATCAAATGGTGGTCTCTAAGAAATGCCTTTTCAACATAGTAGGCATACAAACAATATTGAATAGTTTGCTGCATTCAATTAATCAAGAGACCAAAGCATGTTGCAACTCAAGAAAGTATGCTTCTTCTTTTCTTCTTTTCAGTAAATCACACAAAAATCTGACAATTTAAGGGTCATCTACAAAGGCAGACATAATGCTAGTAATCATACTTATAGCTGTGGGCAATTATAGCTAGAATTATAACTAGATCTTTGCCTTTATCACACTCCATAGTTTGATTTATTGAGTCGAACCATTTGCTAGTCGCCACACTGTGCTGCCTAGAGGGTTTTTTCCAAAGCTTTTTTGATTGCAACATGCCTGCAATCTGCAAAAGTCCTTGCAAGATTTGGGCACAGTCAAGAGTGAGAGCAGCATATTCAAATGTATTGCAAAAATTACACCACATCTAATGCTGCCCTCTATAATCTGGACTCTGCATAGACTAAGAGAAGTCCACCCTCTTAGAGAACAGGGACACATACACTCAGAGATGTGGATGAACTGATATCTCAGGCTCTTAAACAACATTTGAAATATATTGTACCAAAGGGCTTGAAACTGAAAACTTTACTTCTATCACCTTTGCTAGTTCCCATCCATAAATGGTAATGACATCCATAAATGGTAATGATCATTATATATTAAAGGCTCGGCATGCTCAATGAAACCAACTTAACCCCGCATGAAGATGTGCTGGGTTAGAAGACCCTAGGCACATGATACGGATCTTCCCCCTAGGATTTGATTTATTTGTTTTTATAGAAAGGTTTTCTTGAATGCGAACAAGGCTCAAGCACATGTTTTACACAAAATTGAAATACGGTAGAATCCCATGGCTGATTTTGTCACTGTCTCTTTGAGGAACGTGTCAAGTAACTTATATGGTGCACGATTGCTCGCATTTACAATGATAGATTGCCTCGAATTACAAAACAAAGAAAATCCTGAATTCTAAACACAATTAAAATAGAAAAAGCAGCACAAATTGTGAATTGCCCTTTGGAGTTGTTTACCAAGGTGAAGGAAGGAATTGCCTGGACGGCCAAAAGTGGCTGGAATCTGGGCAGAAAAAATTTAAGAAATTTTGCAGTGAATCATGTTTTTATGGTGGAAATGGATTCAGCACCATCAAAAATATTGAGGGCACCCAAAATCTTGAAGTTTGATAACTATAATCTAGATTTACAAAAATCCTTGCCAGATTTTATTAAAATCTTGTAAAAATTTCCATGATTTTCAGGGCAAAAAAAAGCAAGCTGATTAGATTACTGCTCTTTTTAACTATGGAATTTGTCCAGTAAAATATACTATTTTAAGTACCACCTTTATGATGTTTTTTTTAATGTCAGAAACCAAGCTACATGCAAAAAGTATTCAACAATCTGCAATATATTTATGGAGTGGCCATTACTGATAAAGGTCCGTAACAGTACTACCTTTTTAGCTATGGAATTTGTCCAGTAAAATATACTCATTTTAAGTACCACCTTTATGATGTGTGTTTTTTTTAATGTCAGAAACCAAGCTACTCATGCAAAAAGTGTTCAACGATCTGGAAATATATTATAGAGTGGCCATTACTGAGAAAGGTATGTAACAGCTCCTATAAAACTGAATCAAAATAACCAATTAACGAACAGGAAAGCAACACATGAAATGCTTTCATTGTCATTGACTACACTCCATGCCATCGCTCTCTCGTAAGCAACAGGTCGACCCACACTTCAAAGGCGAATTCCAGCTGGAAGGTATGCAAATCTCTGCAATCAAGAGAGAATAATGCTTTCAGTGTACACGATCATATTCATGATGTTTTCTAGATCACTTTGGTACTATCTGAATAAGCATTTTTCTTTTCTGTTTCATCTAGAGTCTGATCCCACCTCAGGTCTTGTAAACCTCCAGATGTAGTCTCCAGCATATCTAAAGCTGGTTCATTTGCAAATATGAATTCTGGTAATGACTGAACACAGAAAAGAACAGTTCCATTATTGAGCCTCACTAAAGAAAGTGGAACAAGCTGTCATAGGGCTCGAAAATATAACCTGTGATTACTAACCTGAATATGCACAATCAGATGATAAACATATGCACTCTCTGGGAAAAGCAAGCCAAGCCTACGAAGCCATAACACAGCAATTTTTTGCATCGCAGTTCTAAATACTCGATGTATGACCTAATATATGTCCAAATCATATAGATCACACACACTTAAAACAAAGTTTGATTAATGCTTTTTAAACTAGGCTAACTGCAATATTGGCCAGACTTTATCTCAGACCAGTAATCTTTAAATTGTTGGTATTGTCCCATGAACTATCCTTGAAAGAGTCTTCTAAAAATCGATTCATATCTGAATTTATTTGAAAACAATGTCTTATTTCAAGGTAAATTATGTCATACCAGTCATGTGCACAACTGATCAGATACTTGTAGCATAAGATACATATTCGAATCCATTTTGTAAGGTTTTAAAGATGATCTATTAAGAACTTCAACTAGTGGAGAATGCCAACAGTGATGCGACTTGTTCATAGTTGGCTTAGCCAACAATGTCTTATATCTGTAATTTTATATTTTGTATTTATCACCTACCTCAACAAAAAGTTGTAAATGCATCGTGGGAGACCTAGTCAAATATGTCTAACTGACCTGTTAGATTTTTAACTGTTTAGCTCAGAGAGCTTTCTCCAAAATGTCGGAGTGCACAAGGTAAGTGCTAGGAGATTGAAAAGCGTATTATCGAAACAAGTCTGTGGAGAACAGTTTGAGATTTTGGAGGGAAGACGGATTCATGAGCGAGCTGGGATAGCTGAAGAAACACTTTATTCAGTTAAAGTCAAACACAAAAGCTGGATGGTGATTAAAGCGGAACTACCAAAGCACATGATATGGATTGGATCATCATATAATTTGTCATCTATCTTGGTACTTTATGGATGGAAAAATTGGAAGAATTGGCATGTAGGGCCCATTTCAATAGCAGGTTCTAGTTTGAAAATTTGGGGTAGAGAACCTTTTAGAGCCATTTTGAGGCATCAAATGACGTTTTTCGGGTTACAATGTTTGAAACTTGCACACACACCCTTGACATTGATCTACACACCGAGATCTCTCCAACGGTGCAAAAAATACTTCAATTGAAGCTCATATGTGAAAGTTATGCCTCTTGCAAGTTGGCCTACCTTGTTGACCACCATGGTACGAAAGGATGCCACGTCAGCGCCCCATTACTCACACATGCGTTGTTAGCCACATGTGGTATTTCAAGAAGATTCTAGAAGGTCCAAAACCCTATTACAATTTAGGATTGAGGAAGCCAAAATATTACCCCTAGATGGCTACCGCTCTATGTTAAATATTGGGCCACTAGGAGGAGAAGGGGTCCCATTCTTTAGCATTGTATCTTGTTCCACAACTGAGCTAAACATCTAAGAAAGGTATTTTATGAGCATAACAGAGGAGGAGGAGGATTCTATAATAGTCGTTCAAGGTAATTCCATAGTGAGTTACATTCCTTTGTATGTGCATTTTACAACTAAAGCAAAGAGTGTATATTCTGTTTGAGTGATGGTATATTTTTACTGGGGTCATGATAGAGGAGTTCAACCATCATTGCCACCAACATTGAGATAGCTAGAGGGCTTGATTCTCTTGATTAAATTCTAGTTCCATAGCCTTCTACATGACAAAATCTGATGGAAACATTAGAATCCCCCAAATCCTAAAATCTTGAAACTATTAAGTTTGTTGGACTTTTAGTGGGATCTAAAATTATATTTTCTCCATATAAAATTCAATGAGGTTGGAACCACTCTCAAACATCCAAAAACAATTAATGGTAATGTTAAAAATTTAATTAGAACTTTAATAATTTAACATTACCATTAATTACATAGCATTAGTAGGGCTTGGACAAATCCACTTCCCAACACTTGAAATCTCTTCTAACATTGCTTAATTTCCCTTAGCTACACTCCAAAACCTCTAAGAGCTCAAAACCTATGATTGAATTGCATGAGAATGGGGAAAAAATCGATTTTAAGAAGTCATGGATAGCTTTTACACCAGAGACGTGTTTAAATTTTGGGACATGAGTAGGGATTGTATTCAACACAAGTCAAACTTGTGTCTTGTGAACATGACACAAGTCAAACTCGTGTCGGACACATGTCATGCACGTGTCATGTGTGACACATGAAATATGTGACAAGAGAGGGGGGGAGGACGTGTTAGGTAACTTACGTGCCCATTCTTTCATTTTCATATTGTACTTATTTCATAAAAATTCATAGAAACTAGTAATTATTAATCGAGAATCTAAGGGAAAAAGTAATTTGCATAGTCTAAAATCTTCATAATATTCTAAGATTTGTTGTGACAAACTATTCCAATGGAATATCCATGACATTTTACGGATCATATTAGTATTAGAGTAGTTTTCTTTGGGAGTATTTGTGCGAAATTGGAGGATCTAGGAATTGGCTTTAGAAAAAATTCACAGAACTTTAGTCATGGTGGATGAATCTATTCACAACAACTCTTGAGATTCAATGTAAGAGAGATTTTGAAGGTTGGAAGAGCAAGTTGCATAAAACTCTCGCAATATGGCCCTCCTCATGGCGGCTCTAGCAAGCAAGCTCAAATCATTTGGGGAGGCTACATGCTCTAATTCAGAGATCAGATAAGAGGGGATACTAGGAGAAAATGAAGACCTAGAAAAGGAGTCAAAGAAAGAGATCGAGAAAAAGTAGTCAAGTTCTAGTGCCATTACCCTTTCACAATACTTATTTAAAATGGAAGCAAAAATGGATATCAAGCCATAACAAGGTGAGATTGATGTAGTAAAGTTGAATTATTGGTTGCAATAGTTAGAGGTGTATTTTATAGAAGGAGATCAAAAGATTTTTTTTTCCAGAATGAAATTCCAGGGCCATGCATTAACCTGGTGGGAAAATCACATGAGACAATTAGGTTGGAGGGTGATTTTTTGGTAACTAAATGGGAGGATTTCAAAATCCTCATTAAGTCTAAGTTCTACACTATTGGGTATGTAGAGGACCAATGGATTTACATGCCTTGAATTTGAGTCCTTGTTTATCTTCTTTTGCAAATGGTTTAGATTTTGTAAAATCTTTGTATTGAGGTGATTTTTCTCTTCATGGGTATTGTTCAACCTTTCATTATCACCCCTATAACTGAGCACTTCCATTTTGGTATTCCTCATTGTCTACACCAACTCTTTCTTCTTTGTTTTTCCTTCTCTATGTCCATTTGATTTTGTTTCAGTGTCACCCATGTTAACATTCATTCCCCTAACTTCTTCTTCATGGTTGTAAAATCTCTGAGCATCTTCCATAAATTTAGTTTTCATTTTTCCTCTGCATTGTTCTAATTGTATCTAATTTTGCACTACGCATACAACAATTCCTATTAGTTTGACATTATAATTAGATTCAAATAAGCCTTTGTGATTTCATGAAGTCATGACTTTTTTTCCCTTGTAGGCCATTAGTGACACTTTTTTTTTTCCTAAAATTTTGTGTTGCCCAATTCCCATTTCTAGGTTGATGATTAAATTATGTTATTCTCAAGCTTTCCATTGACGAACCCCTTTCCCAAATCTGAGCTTTGGGTAGAAAGTTATGGTCTGTTGAAGTTGGCCAATTTGCCTAATTTTTCCTTTAACTCCACCAAACATTTTTTTGCTAATTCACTGAGGTCTATATGCTCAGATTCCAATTTTAATTCCATGGATGGGTTCTTCTATCCAAGGGATTTCAATTGACTACATCCATGCTCCATTTTGAGCTTTGGGCATGAAGTTATGGCTCTTGGAAGCGGGTTGGTACTTGTTTTTCTATCTACACTTATCCAGGTGTAACTTTTGCATACTATGTTTTGCGCATGTTATCGCTTGAATTCTCTTAAGAGAAAAAGTCCCAACCTCACCAAGGGGAGAACCGAAGGAAACTATCAAGATATCTATCCACTGTCGCCTTGACAACCTTACCCCTCAATTTGAGGTTTAGGTCTAATTTCCTAACCTAATGGGGGATTCCCTATTTCTAATGCGAAGCATAGTGTTTAGTATGAGAGAGGGTATGACTGGGGTTAAGTGTTGAATTGTTTGAAAGGATCTGGTGCAATATTGATTATTTGAAAAAAAATTAGTGAATTCTCTAGAGCATATCAACCATATAGGTTAATCAATGTAGTTTCAACAAAACAAAAGATGCATTCATGAACCTTTAATTCAATCACACATAAATTGTGAATGTTGATCAAATAACACAAATTAAAACTAGCAATTGCACCAAGAGGCGCAAAGGAACGCCGAGGCGGTAGATATGTAAGGGAAGTAATTTAATCAAATAAAAAGTTAGTACGATATGGAATATTGGATTTTAAACTGTCAAACATATTTTTTGTTTTGTGGCCCATGTGAGGAGGAGCTGGAAGGGACCGTTTTGGTTTGAAAGACATGGCAGCTACGAGAACACCGCAGACGCATACCATAGTGGCCGTTGTTCCATATTAAATTTCCAGGAACTGGGCCTTGTTTGAATTCCCACTCGTTGGAGTCACCAGAAGCTTCTCGCCTATTTGCCTCAGCATAGAGCTGCACTTGTCCAGTCTAGACTGCTTTGTGGAAGA
The DNA here is from genome assembly GCA_034641835.2 of Pinus albicaulis. Lineage (NCBI taxonomy): Eukaryota > Viridiplantae > Streptophyta > Pinopsida > Pinales > Pinaceae > Pinus > Pinus albicaulis. The sequence goes on from CM076575.1 coordinate 391,895,202, forward strand.
GGCCTGCAGATTCTGCGCCTCTTTCGTCACCATGAATTCCTTACAATTACCGAGCCCCGTCCGGGCTCTACAAAGTTGCCTGCCGCACATCGGATTATCAGAGAAACCTTCCAACCCACGAACGATCATCTGCCACAATGCTTCGTATTCCTTGACATCACTTATAGTCCGTCTCAGCGCATTGCAAACATACTGTGGCCCAGGCGAAGGCCAGGGTTCCGAGCCCGGTGGTGGCTTTCTCCATAATGGCAAGCCTGAGGGCAACTATAGTAAGTTTCTTCTCGGGAGCTGCAGCCCTAGGAGACATGTCAGATTCTAGCTTCCATTTACCTGAATTCGTACATGACGAACCTACCAACTCATGTGGAGGGGAATATAATTGTTCGCAGTCGGTATCTCCATTTACTTCACCTCCTTTATCTTCATCACCAGAAACCTCTTTTACCACTTCTCCATCATTGTCTGCAAATTCCATAGAGCTATCAAAGAGCTCATGTGATAACAATGACAAAAAAGAATATCCAATTGACCCTTCTCTTCCTGACGTTAAAAACAGCGTTTACAGCACTGATGAGTTCCGAATGTTTTCTTTCAAGGTGCGGCCTTGTTCCAGGGCATATTCTCATGATTGGACTGAATGCCCATTTGTGCATCCTGGCGAAAATGGTCGAAGACGGGACCCTAGACGGTATCACTACAGCTGTGTTCCTTGCCCAGAATTTCGCAAGGGGACTTGCAGACGAAATGATTCCTGCGAGTATGTACATGGTGTATTTGAGAGTTGGTTGCATCCTGCACAATATCGTACTCGGCTTTGTAAAGATGGGACAAATTGTGCACGAAGAGTGTGTTTCTTTGCCCACAAACCTGAGGAATTACGCCCCCTTTATCTCTCTACTGGCTCAGCAGCGCCGTCACCAAGAATTTCAGCTTCAATGGACATGGCTTCTCTTGCACCAGGATCTCCATCTTCTGTTCTAATGATATCTCCCTTATCTCCAACAAACCCATCAAAGAATACTTTGTTCACTCCTCCTCCATTGTCGCCCTCATCTCCTAAGGCTGGCCATTCATCTTTGTCTGGTGCTTGGTCACAGTCTAGCTTACCAATGCTTCATCTTCCTGGTGGGGGAAGTCAAACCAGTCGTCTCCGAGCAACACTAAGTGCTAGAGACCTTCCTTTGGATGATCTGATTAGAGGCTCTGACAATGATGGCCAAATAATTGATGATTTTTCACCTATGTCTAACCAGGCTAGGATGAATGCTACTCTAGCTGCCCTATCTGGGGATGGGAGTACCTCTGGAAAATATATAAGTTATGGTCTTAACAGTGTTACCCCAGCGAATCTTGAGGATTTGTTTGCTTCTGAGATCTCATTGCCAGGGGTGGTAGATTCGGAGCCCTCTGTTCTTCCACACATGGGCACCCAGATGCCGACTAATAATTCAATGCAAGGTCATTCTCATCTTCAAAATCAAAAGCAATTGTCAATCAATACTCAGCTACTTCAGGCGACAACACAAATGCAGCAAGCTGCAACAGATCCTCAAAGCCCTGGCCACTCATTCTTGCAATCATTTGTGCTTTCACCTTCATATAGTTTGGCATCCCTTGGTCGAATGTCATCTTTTAGTGGAGATTTTCAGTGCCATAAATCCAGTGAGTCTCTGCTATCTCCAGTTATGTCTCCAACAATTAATTCAAGAGTCACTGCTTTTTCACACCAAGACAGGCGAAGTTACAGTTCACGGGACTTGGGTGCCCATTTACTACCTAGTCGGTTCAACCCCAACTCTGCGATATCGTATGCGCTAAGCATCGCCAGAGCGCTCCCCAGGCTGTGGCCCGTGATCGTTATGCTCAACTTCTCGCCTCTGTATTTCTGCAACAGACGCCTCAACTCCGACATGATTTCAGGACTTGATCCCGTGCGCTGTTTTTACAGAACCGACAGTCGTGTTCTCTGGCCATATAGAGATTCAGGAATCCTGCCTCGACCTTCACGTCAGGATGGGGAGGCATCATGTTCAATTCCGCAGGCCTCAGATAATCCATGAGGTCCGTGATCCACTCCAGATTCGTCACTGTTCCTCTCCACGCTATTACGATATCTCGCTGTCCGAAGCTCTTGATCTCATCCTCGTCGGTGGCCACGGCTATGAAGCCCATCCAGTTGGCGTGAGTTCTCCACAGCTTCTGCATGCGAGGCTTCTAGAAAAGACCCGGCAGATTGATATTCGAAGTTGCGTATAAATATTTCGTCACTTCATAGCCGTAATCCGACATCCCAACGCCATGGAAGAGCTGCCTGCGATGATACTTGCAGCTACCACAGTACTTGGAGAAGGGATCGAAATCGGAAGCATCATAACAGGCCTGGGCGAATTCTCCGTATCTGATGATCTCCTTTCGCAATATGTCGTCCATGGGATCAAGAAGCCCTTCCCACTTGTTGCGCCCTGGATTTCACTCCATATGTTTGCCAGATTCCTCTTGGTTTTCGGCGCGTTCGAGATCTCTGGCTCCTTCTTCTCTTGGGTGTCTACTGCGTCCAGCGCGGTCGTCAGGCACTCCATTGCCGCGCTTCTGATGGGCAGCGCGCTTTTTTCATGGCGAAACCCGTTTACGAAACCCGTTTACGAGCCATTACGGAGATCACACGTGGCAAATTTGAATTGGTTCCATGCGCCAAGTTTTGCTCACCCCAACCCCGCAATGGAAAACGCCTCCGGCGTAATTAAGGATTCTTTAGCAAGAAATGGCTTGTAGAACGTGTATGCTTGGTGCTATATACCTTAGATATACCCATGGGGGGCCAATATAAGAGGCTAATCTTCCCAGATACTATTTTTCCTGCATTATAATGTCCAGGAAGGAAAATGGTTGGTTTCAGGAGACTATGGGAGACTTCTGATATAATTTAGGTACATGGAACTAATGTCCACGTTTAGTTTTGTCTAATGCAATACTACTTGAATGAGTACTAACAAGGGTAGTTTGGAACTCCAACAAGGCGAACCTTAATCTCAATGAGTATCCTTTTGAAATCTTGAGATTTCCCCGTGTGTATGATTCCCAAGTTGCAATTTTACATGCCTGATGATAAATCATATTGTGATCTATAGAATGCAAAACACATCTCTAGCCTAAATCTCTAAGCGGATTTCTTACTCATAAATATGTGTGACCATGTTAAGTATAATCATGTTCTTCAACCCAAAAATAACTACCACTATTGGAAGAGGGTTTTATTGCATTATCATTATTTTCATATGTTGAATAAAAATCACACGTACCAATTGGAAAATTAATGTTTGAGTGGATGTTTTAATTAATGAATAAATTATCCAAATATGTATTTTCTCAAAGACAATTATCATGGCGTGAATAACATATGTTTTTTTCAAATGAATTTAAAGAATTTTATGACAAGTGATTTTAATTCCATAGACTATAGGATGATTTTGTTACTCGAAATAATTTAAAACAAGTTTAAAGTAATTATCATGCACCATGAAAAATTATCCCATTGCCAAACAAAATATAGATGCATTTCAAGAATCAATTTAAAGAGAATTATTAATACAAATATGCCTTCAAGTGTGAATCTCTGTCTAGAATTTCAGCAACTGTATTAAGATAACAATTCAATGACCAAAATTCAAAATAGGAGAAAACTATAACCAAATAGCTCACAAAGCTCGCAAGTTAAATGCTTAATCATGAGTGAATTCGTACATTGCACCTATTTCTCTGCTTCAAAAGGTCAGATTCATGAGCAATGCATGCATCATGTCTTAAATATTGAAGGTTCGCAAGCATTGATTGGATTGTTTCTTATAAATTTCAACTATTGCATCAAAAGGAATTGTGTATTTATGTTTGAAAATGAGTCCATGGAGATTTTAACCTACATTTTTCTACTTTCTATGTTTGTGAAATCGTTCAAAGCAAAGAAAAACTCCCAAAACAAATATCACCACAAATTTATTCAAAGTATTGTTCTATGAGTGTTTTGGGTTAGTTCTTTATTAATATTATACCCACTAGTTAGTTGCAAATGTTACGAAGAATTGAGGGTTTTAATGAATTTTTAAATTGAGGAAAGCTCCGTTGAAATCAACCTAAGCTTGGATTTTTTGGGTGGGGTTTACCTTTTCAAAGTTACTTCCAAATAAATGTTGCGGTAAGAAAAGAAAAGGAAAAATTCCTCCAAGGGTGCAGGTGGGAATGTAGAAACGGTAGCGATTAGAATTTGTTGTTGTTAAGTTATGAAGAGATTAAAAACTAGCTGAAGAATCCTCATGGAGGCTTACTGGGTGAAATAATTGCAAAGAGAAGTGGATTGTATGAAGGATGAGGAACCACTGGAAGTTTGTGGATAGAAGAACCATTGGCTAGGAGAGAAGCACCTGAGTATTTGGGGAGATGATTAACCACCAGGTGATGACAACATTGGTGCTTGCTCTCAGCAATGAGTTATCTAGTGAAATGGTTTCTATGATCCTACAATGGTTTATCCACTGTTGAACCTTCCTTTATTGTGGAATATCTTCTCTTGAAAGTGATTTGAACTCTCTATATTGTGGTATCCTTGCATGGATGTTCATCACATATGAAAATTTTGTGAAGATTGAGTGGAATTTTATGTAGCTGACGGATGAAGGTAGAGAGGCCTTGAGAAATTCTTGTTTTAGTTTTTTATTGGTTGAATTATTCCCTTGAAAGCACTCCACCTGAAGCTTTGGAAAAATTAATAGTGGTTGGAGCTTGTGTATGGTTGGGTGGAGAGTCGAAGTCCCACTCTCGGTTGCTAGTCCAACTTGCTACATAAGATAAGTATCTACTTGATCCTTTTATGTTAAAAGAGATGTACATGCGTATGGTAATGGATAAATGATCCTACTGATACTAAGGAATATGATTTCCTATGTGTGTGAATGAATAGTATATTTACTATATACATATCTGAGGACTAGCATAGTTCCTATATATTTAATAGATCAAATCTCAGTGAACTCTAGATCTGTAGAGATGGTGAAGTCTCTATGTTATCTCCTTAAATTAGTGAGTATGCTCACAAACTGTATGGTTGTTGTTTCATTTCTTGTTCTGTATTATTTTTTTTATTAAGTGAAGGATGTCCATATATTGTTGTGGCAATAGTTTGGGTAATATCCTTGTAAACATGAGAAGTGTGTTTGGTTGCACATCCTCTGTATATCCTTTATGAATGTATTGTATTCAAGTTTTAGGGATTGTGCCCCTGTGTATCTTTCAACAAGTTTCAGTGATGTTTAGAGCTTATCGTAATGGCTTCGTAAATTTTGTGTGCTGAGGGAGAAAGTGAATTTGTGAAGAATATGTCACTCGGGTTGAAAAGTCAGAATGCCTCGGGTATGGGAAATTTCATGAATAAATCAGAAAAATTTCAAGAATAAAAATATCACAAAAATAGGTCGTAAATACTGGTGGGACCTACTAGGTTGTGGTTCGGGTCATTCGACCTTGTTGTTAGAATCAACCCAAAAAACAAATTGGATTTAGAGCAGGTCGGGTGGGACCCACCATGTTGAGGGTTGGGTAGTCGGGCAGGAGGTCAGGCCGACCTCCAGGTCAGAATTGAGGACTCGATGCATTGGTTGGTGGTTTCGCGAGGAAGGGTCGACCTCTGACTATAAGGTAGATGTGCCTTCCATGCAAGCTTTCCAGGTGGCATAATTCCACGATTGCACTGCGTGGGGTGTCACTTGGAGGTTGAGGATTACATGATGGAATTTATTTTTTTAGGTTCAACTAATCATGTCTCTTGATTCAAGAATTGGATTGAGGAAAATTGTATATCATTGGAAAGGTCTCCATGAGACAAACACAACAATGTTATCCATTTAAAGTTTTAAGTAGTTGGAAAAGAGTGAAAATTTAGACCTCATTTCCACACAAAAACCATTGAGATTCGTTTATAATTATAACCCTCCTTCTAACTTTCGTTTTGGGTCAAGATTACAAGGGGGTATGTTACAAAGTGGTACCATAACTTTTGGGTTCAATACTAGACCCTAAAGTTCCAATGGGACATAAAGCTTTGTGATAGGCATTAGAAATCTGACTATTTATGTGGATGAATTGTGTGTATGGTTTTGTGTGTTTTGTATGCTTGTGACATGACACTAATTACGTATTTTATTTTATTGATACTAGTGTGCTAAACAAGGTGTAATGTTACAACTAGATATGCAATAGAAGATTTCCATCAACAAGCCAAGGTGATGTTGTTTATTAAGCAACTGAATTTTATTAAAATCTAACAGTTATGTGTGTGTATGACAACACATAAATGACACTAAGGCTTAAAGAGATGAAATTTAAAGACCACATGAACAAGAAAGGGTGGTACAACATAGAACCAACATACCAAGGAAAGAATTTTAAGATGGTGTAGTATAGCTCCAACGAATCACAACATGGACACAAAGAGGAAATATTAGTTGAAAAAAAAGTAGGATCAAATGCTCTTGATTGGATGAACACACTAAGAAGTCTGAGAATGGAAATAAGGAGTTGTAAATATGATAACGAGAGGCTTGTTAGAGCGCAAAAAACGCATGTTGAAGTCAACATAGTCATAATGCAAATCTTATCAAACCTTCAAAGGAAGAGGTAACATGTGTTTGGGATCAACCATAGAGACATATTAATCCCATTGGAGCATGAAGAAAGAACCAATGGGGAAAATGAGAGAAAATCTAGAAAGAGGCACTGGTTATCCAGTTTAGACATTATGAAAGGAGGCACTTTGCTAAGTACTCGTAAAAATATGTCAAGCGCTCATGAATAATAGTATGAGGACACTCATAGTAGGCCACATTGCCATCACCATCATCATCATCATCATGGGAGGAGAAGAGAAAGAGAGTACATACTAGAGGAGATTAAAAAGGCTAAGCCTCCCACCTTTGATGGAAAAATGAGGAAATCAAAGGATGATGAAGCGTGGATGTTAGGAATGAATTTATTTTGAATCCATAATTACTCAGAGAACCTGACAGCAAGAATATATAATTTCAACCTAGGAGGAAAGGTTGATATATGGTTGGAAGATTTTAAAAATGTAAAGGGAATAAGGGAAGAAAAATTTTCATGGAAGTAGTTTGAGGAGTATTTCCGGAATAAATATATACCTGAGATATATTATGACAATGAGGCTAATGAGTTCTATGAAATTAGGCTGGTCCAAATGACATATGATGAGTACACTACCAATTTTTTATAGTTGACAAGGTATGTTCCCTACCTTAAGGAGGAAAAGGTGAAGATTCAGAGGTATGTCAGTGGATTGCCACAATCCTTCAAGGATAAAATTGAATTTGATGAGCCTAATACATTAGAGGATGTAATACAAAAATTATTGAAGCATTGCTATGAGAATCTAGGCATATGGGTGAATATAAATTAGACTGGAAATCCAATGGAAATTCCAAGTTTAAAGGCAAAGGGAAAAAGGAAACCAAGGGAATGAGTATGACCTATGTTAACCAAAAAAATCAACAAAGGTCCAATGATACTAGCATAGGCCATTCTACCCAAGGTGAAGTCAAAGGGTATGAGAAGGGTCCATATAAGTGCTTGAATTGTGGATTAAATCACTTAAGGTAAGATTTTCCACAACATAAGCATGCTGACTCGAGAATATACAACACACAAGAGGTAGAGAGATTCAAGGACATAGCTCAAAGTATACCTACAATTTACGCAATAGGGTATAATCATGAAGCTAATCATCATGTAGCGATTATAGAGATGGAAGGTATGCTCCACAACCAAAATATTTCAATTTTGATTGGCCTTGGTTCAAATCTCAGTTATATAAGTCCCGTTGTTGTTGAGAAATGCACACTAAAGAAGGAATCACATGATCAGTCTTGGGTAGTTTAAAATGAGGTGAAGGCTTTCCCAATCAAATTAAATGAGATACAAATAGTTGCAAATCTCAATGTACTACCATTGAAAGAGTATAGTGTATTTCTGGGCATGGATTGGTTATATGCGCATCAAACCAAGGTTATTTCTTTGAGAAGACCATCGGTTTCCTTGATGAATTCTAAGAACATTGAATCTTGCAAGGAATATTGAAATCTACCTCAGTAAGATTAATTTTAGCTATGTAAACCAAGAGAAGCCACAAAAAAGGCTGCCTTTTATTTGTCGTTCAAATATCCAATATAGTCGAAGCTAATTACAGTGCCGAGAATAATGACGATGATGTTCTAAGGAAGTACCCTATTTTACAATATTTTTTTAGATGTATTCCCTAAAGAAAATCCTTTTTTTTTTTTTTTTTTTTTTTCTGAACAGGACTAATTCTATTAAGAGGAGAAATATATGGTACAATCAAGCTTGCAAGCAAGTGAAGCAGAAAATGCCTGGGAGTCGAAGGTGATAGGCTATCAACCTTGCTCCTGGATGACAATCAGAGAGTGAGCAAAAAGATAACATAGAATAGCAGAGAAGCAGGATCAGAACAGAGGTATCTACCCAGTGTGGGTGGATACTGCCAAACGACATTTTTTCCCTTTTTTCTTGCTTACTTTGACCCAACCAGTGGAATTTAGCTGAGCTATGACCAGTTGTAGACTATTCTGCCCAGGGGGCAGAATATCCTTATCAGAGTCCGAGGACGAAGATACATGAGTGCATTTCTAAGAGATCGGCGGGGCAGAGGGATCTGCAGGACTGGCTGAGGGAACATCCAATGGAGTCCCAACATTCTACCCATCTGCTACAATTTCCTCCTCATCCGAGCTGGAGAAATCAGAGTCATTCATGGGGGGGGAGGAACACAGGGATTCCAGCTCTTGGATTTGGGCTTGCGATTCAGATTCTTTTTTTTGTCGTGGAACTGGGTATAAGCATTTTGGAGGTGCCCCGTTTGATGACAATGGCGGCAACGGAACGCTGTATTTTCATAGTCCAAGGTTTGTGTCCAATGGAAATCCCCTATCTTGAGATTGATCTGATCCGGCAACCCTTTGCTGATATCTATTTCCGCACATAATCTGTCGTAGGTGAAAAGGCCATTCTCCCTCCTTGAGGAATCTGTAGCGAGATAACGTCCTAAGGTGTCTCCAATGGCTATGAAAACAGAGATGTGCCAAAGATGCGCCGGAAGGTTCGGGAGCCTAACCCATATGGGAAGTTTGGTGATGACAATTGTAGAAGGGTCGAAGTTTGGAAACCATGGAGTGAGAAAAAGTCCAGCCGAACCCCAGAACCAAGGGCCTCCCGTTAAGGCTTTATGGTAATCTTCATCTAAGTCAAAAGCCACAATGAAGAAGCCTTTCGAGCATAAGTAGATCTTGCTTTTATTAGTCCAATTGGTATGGATCCATTGGTATAAATCTGTTGTGCGAGGCCAAAGACCATTAAATCTGCATATGATTGCGGATTCTGTGAATTGCTGGTAGTGATCGTCAATCGCAGGATGAGAGAGTTCGATGGAAGGTATTTCCTCTGATTTATCCACCAGAAATGGCTTGGAAGCCATAGTTGGTAGAGTAGCTTTCGAAGATGACTGAGGATGGGTAGCACCTTTATGGACTGCATCTTTAAAAGAGAAAGGAGGAGCAGAGGAGGTCTGCCCAAAGGATCCTCCTCTTAGACGAGAAATGACCATAATAGAAGCATCCTTTTGAATACAGTAAAAGGAGAGGGGAAGGGGATCCATAAGATGTTTACCTTGATAAAGAAATCTTAGGAAAGAGGATGGGATCCCCAGCTGGAGTTCGAGTTTTAACAAAAGATCCTCCACAAGATCAGTAGCCCGCACCCAATGCATCATCGTTTTTCCAGAGAGGAGTGTGATCTGGATCTGAAAAACAGGTGCATCTTCTGGCAGAGCTGGCTGGTCCGGAAGACAAATCTGCTTCCGGCAATCTGTGGAGGCAGAGTTTGAAGCCTCATCTGTGTGAATCGTAGGTTCTGCAACAACCTCCGTCCAGCTATAAGCCATAAATCTGCTGTGGAGATGGGCAGTCTCTAAAGCGGCTGAGCCATTGGAGAGAGCCACCGAAGTCCGAGCAACAAAAGGGTAGGCGGCAGCCCAGTGAAGAGGAAAAAAACCCCAATATTGGGCTTCATCTGAACTCCTTTTCCTTACGATGAGGGCGGCTTTTTCGGTTCTGCCAGAAGCGATAGCAAGATATGGAACCACGTCGACAGCGTCCGCCATAGTGCCGAGGAGAATCCAGTGCTCTTTATTGCAGAGGATCGTGTAGATAACAAGGGATGCAGGGACGAGTCGAGACTCCAAGCAAGAGCAAGGTCGAGAGAGGCGTGAATCTGCAAGAGGCGCAAAACATTTACCTCTGCAAGCGCATGGAGGTATCTCGAGAGCGGGAAGCCTGCATATGGGGTTTAGAATCTCCAGGATGGAAAGAAGCCTCCAGTCTTCAAAACGCGCGGGGGCGGCTGAACCAGTGCCGCAGAGGAAGCCATTACAGAGAACCCAAACAGTAGTGCTTTCCATCGGGTTAGGGTTTCGTAAAATCTCAAAGTAAAGTGAAAATCAAATCAAAGAAAATCCTTCTTTACCTCCTCATCGAGAAGTATATTTTTCCATTGAACTAGTTTCAGGTTCAACTCCAACGTCCAAAGCTCAGTATAGAATGAGCACTCCATAATTAGTTGAGCTAAAGTTACAGATCAAGGAGATGCTAGACAATGGATACATAAGGCTAAGTGTGTCTCCATTAGGAGCACCAATTATGTTTGTTAAGAAGAAGGATGACATGCTTAGGTTGTGCATTGATTATCGACAATTGAATAAAGTGGCCATCAAGAACATGTATCCATTATCATGAACCAACGATCTATTTGATCAGTTAAGAGGAGCAACAATATTCTCCAAAATTAATTTTAGTTCAAGATATCATCAAGTGCATATAAAAGATGAGGATATCTATAAAACAACCTTTAGAACAAGGTATGGGAATTATGAGTTTGTGGTAGTGCCTTTTTAGCTTACTAATGCACATGCAACTCTTATGTGGCTTATGAAAATGTGCTATGCCCTTATTTGGATCATTTTTCCATAGTCTTCGTTGATGACATTCTGGTTTATTTGAAGACCAAGGAGGAGCATGAAGAGCATTTGGTCACAGTACTACAATTTCTAAGAGAACATAAGATTTATGCAAAGCTTAATAAGTGCAATTTCTCTCAATCATATATCCATTTACTTGGGACATGTTGCCTTAACAGAGGGAGTGGCAGTTGATCCCGAGAAGGTCAAAGTTATCATGGATTGAAAAATACCTAAAATTACGGCTAAAGTTAGGTCCTTTATGGGACTAGCATGCTATTACATGAGATATATTAAGAATTTATCCAAGGTTGGTTGTCCAATTATTGCTTTGCAGAAGAAAGGGAAGAGGTTCGAATGGACAATTGATTTTGATGCAAGCTTAAATAAACTTAAGCAGTGATTGACCAATGAAACATTGTTAAAAATAATAAACCCTGAATAGGATTTCATTGTATGCAAAAATTCCTGCAAAGAAGGACTTGGTGGAGTCTTGATGTAGGAAGGTCAAGTAGTATGCTATGAATCCTGAAAGTTGAATGAGCATGAGTAGAATTATGTAACGAATGATATGGAATTGGCCATCATACACGCCCTAAAAATGTGGAGACACAACCTCCTTGGTAGAAAATATACTTTGATGACTGATCATGGAGGATTGAATTTTTTTCGATCAACCTAAGTTAAATGCAAGGCAAGCTAGATGGTTGGCCACTCTTTGTTGAAAATGTAACTAGTTTCAGTCTTCATAATTGCTATTGTACTCATTTCAATATGTATCCTATGTAACAAACAAGAGAAGAAAAGAAAAGAAAAATATTATTATTAAAGCATGGGTTTCATGGTATTTATTGATGGTCTTCTAGGTAGAAGCATGTTCTTCGTGCTTCTAGGGTTTGTTAAGTCTTAGGATTTATTGTCTTGAGTCAAAGGAGTCAACATCATGTTTATAAGACCCTTCTGGGAAAAATGTAATTGTAGAAGTAATAATTTTGAGTCTATAAAGTCTGAGAAAATCCAAAAGTATAAGTCAACTCTAACAATTACAAGACAGCCTAAAGGAGGGAATTCAACCCCTTGAGAAGGCTGCATAAAGAAGCAGTTTGACCTCATTTAGCACTCACTCAATTCACAAGTTCGATCTATCAAGAAAGAGTTCAATCTATAGCTAGGAAGAAGAAAGAAGAATAGTGAAGGTTTACAAGAATAAGGAAGGACAAAATATCTTGTTTTGGGGCTCTATCTCACATGTGCAAAGTTATAGGGTTTCTAGTGCTGCAGAAGGAGGCAAAAATTTCAAGTCTAAGTTGCAAGAGGACGAAGTGCAGAATCTTAAATCTAGGAGGAATAAATCCCTACCTTGACCTCATTGACCTTCATAGAGCTGCCTTGATATAGGTAGGCTTCAAGAGGGGGTTTGATTAGGGTTTCTAGAGAAGCTACAAGGTCGAAATTATGGGGTTGAAGTTGCAGGACAAGTTGCATTATTGAAGCTGGAAAGTCAAAGTTGCAGTTTGAAGATTGCTAGTGTAGAATAAATAAAGGAATTGTTGGAGAGACGACTTGGTACTTGGGGAAGGACTTGCTCTAGGGTTTGGGTCTTTATGTCTCAATTGAACCAGATTTTAAGAAGAGAAGAGTTTCCTGGGTTTTCCCCTTGGAGGAGTTTTTCCTTGAATGAGAGCCTAGTTTTTGTGTCCTTTGTTGTTAATGCGTTCTTGATATTTGTTTGATGAAATATCTAGCTAAAGAACACATAGAAGATTAATTAAGTTCAAAAGAAAACATTGAGGTTAAAGGAAAGTAAGAATTAATAAGCTACCACTTTCCATTTTCCAACATGGTTTTAGAGCTAAGGTGAACAAGGAAGGCAACTTGAAGGACACTAGAATAAATCACTTGTTAAGGGGAATTGAATAAGGAAACTCTCAAGGAAATATTGAAGGAGAAGACTTCAAGAAGGATTGAAGAATCATTGGTAGAAGACCTAAAAGGAGGGTTTATACACTGAAGAAGATCCAGACTACATCAAAGGAAAAACTACAAGAAGGTTGTTGATCTCTCTTGAAATAAGATCTATTTGGAAGACATCTTTCTAGGAAGAATCAAAGGATATGGGAATTTTTTGTTTGAGGAATCCTAGGGAACATATTTCAAGGAAGTCTCTTCAAAGACCTTGAAGGACTAAAGAAGGTTGAAGATATCAACAAGGAGAATCTTGGTTTTCAAGTAAGTATCATATTATTACATAATGTATGAATCTACAGTTCATATGATTTGTTTCTGAAAGAAGAGAAATAAGCTCTTTGGGGCATAAAATTATCTAGCATGGAAGAAAATGGTTGACTTGGTACTCACGGAACAATATGTAATGGAGTATGTTACGAGGGAAAATACTCAACCCAGCAAAGACAAGACACAATAACTAGCAAAGCATAAGAAATGGGAAGTAAGGGCTCAAAGAATCATAGTTGAATCCTTTAAATATTCTCTTGTTCCAGTTTTTGCAAACTTGAAAACTTCCAAGGCTATGTATGACAAGCTAATGAACTTGTACTCTATAAGTACATCAGGACAAAATGTGTCTTTGCGGAATAAGTTGTATAGAATGAAGAAATCAAAGTATGAGGATATGACATCCTTTCTCATTAAATTATCTCAACTAAGAGACCATCTTCAAGGACTTGGGGAAATAATTTATGATTTGGAAGTGACCATCTGTGTACTAAATGCATTTTCATTGGTATGGAGCATCTTTGCAACATGCATCTACTCCAAGAAATATTTTTAACTCCATTTGATAAGTTTTGGGCTTAATGCTTATTAGAAGAATCAAGGACCAAGGTCAAATAATAAATTGGATTAGATGAGTAGTCTCAAGCCTTTCTAACCCGAGTTAAGAAGCTTAAGAACGAAAATTTTGGAAAATCCAAGAAGAAAGACATGTCCAAGGTTCAATTATTTAAGTGAAATGAGTTTAGACACGTTAAGAGGGATTTTACAAGCCAATAAAATAACAAGAGAATGGAATTAAGTGAAGCTCATGTAGTCAAGGTAGTGGGAAAAGCTAAGAAGAAGTCGAAGAAGCAATAAGTGAAGGATATTTACTATTAAAGAAGGCACTATGTTTGGAAGGTTTTTTATATAATGTTATTTCCTTCAGATAATATGATTATGTATAACATCATAGAGAGAAGAAATATACAATAGTAGATGTCTAGAATTTACATGATTATATTTCTTTGTAGAGATCATCTAGATAGATGGATAGATAGATCATTGTTGCATAATCCAGGCATTATATAACATTATATTATAATTTTTCATCCTTATTAGTTGAATAATCATGAATAAAAAAGGATCATCATTTTGGAAGGTCCTTGGGAAAATAACCATGACAAGGTTATTATATATTCCATGCAATGTGGAATCAATATTGTTAAAGGGGTGAAGGAATGCAATGGGACAGGTTGAAGGCTCACTTTAGGACATATAGCTAGATGATTGAGTGAAATATAAGAATGCCTGTTGGATGTAAAACTTTGGATAATATTCATAAGTATAGAATCTTATGAAAATAAAGTTGGTCATAAAAATATAATTGAGTATATAATATGATGCTTGAAAAAGAATAATTTGACTTACTCTAGGATGAACATAGAATTAAGACTTTCTATAGAATATGTAATAATGATTAACATCCAATATAATCTTCAAAAGATAAGTTCTAACTTGGTAATCAAGTTTGATCCTTGGGCACTCTCATGAATGAAGGAAGTTTCAAATAGAGATGGTTGATGAGGATGTTGATGGTACGATAAGGTCATTATGATGAGGTAAATATAATTTTTAATTATTGTTTGGTTATCTAGTTAATATATTATCTTACTAGCTGGAAGGATGTTGCAGGAATTCATGACGATAGTTGAGGCAAGTTAAACTATACGGGTGGAAATGGATGAAGAGTCAAGCAGATCACTTTCATGGGGAAGCCATGATCAACTCAAAGTGTGGGAAGGCTCAATGCAATGCCTTCATATTGAAAATGAAAGTGATAATCAAGATATATGACATGGATCATGTCACAATATTGAAGAGAGAAGATGGCTCCATGATACCTTGAAAGGAAGCTCAATAAAAGAGATCTGAAAGAAAAAGGGAGCCATGTAGCTATGAAGATCAATTATTTAGTACTATCATGAAGAAAATCTATAATTATTATGGTGTTTACTTCCCAAATACAAAGGAAGTATGGAATCTCCTCTAGATTTGAAAGGGAGTAAGGAAGTCTTCTTGAATAGGAGCAAGGATCTATTCTATGATTACAAAGATAATAGTGGTATCCTCTTTGATTGAGAGGGAGTGATGATTGGACATCATATGTGCATTCTCCTCTTCAAGTGATGAAGAGATAATGGTGTGGGATGGGATAAGAATTTGTGGTTTCCTTGATGATAAAACATCCAAGAAAGGAAGGGTACTGACACTCTTTGAGGATGTGACATGTATCCAAGAGAAGAATAGTAGAAGAGGGCTGATATTATTTGAGGACTTAGGATTGGATATCCAAGATAAGAATATTCCTAAAGGAAATACCTGGTAGACATCCATATGGGGCATTTACCTTATAGAGGTAGTGCGGTATCACACATAAAACCTCCTAGCATAATTCTCTTGAATAAATAAGAGATTTTCTAGTTAGGCCTCAGAGATAGTGCTCATTATAATGATAATGATTACATTATGGCTTATCAATTTGACTCTTCTTATGATAAATCTTCAATTTGAGAATGATGATGTATTGGTTGTTCAATTATGAATACCTCCCTAGTTAAGAGGGAGTGTTGAAAATGTAACTAGTTTCGATCTACATAATTGTTGTTGTAATCATTTGAATATATATCTTATGTAACCAAAAAGAGAAGAAAATAAAAATTTATTATTAATAAAGCATGGGTTTTATGCTCTTTATTGATGGTCTTCTTGGTAAAAGCATTTTATTTGTGCTTCTAGGGTTTGTTAGGACTTATGATTTATTCTCATGAGTCAAAGGAGTTAACATCATCTCTATAAAACCCTTCGAGGAAAAATGTAATTATAAAAAGAATTATTTTGAGTCTAGAAAGTATGGGAAACTACAAAAGTAAAATTCATCCTAAAGGATGGAATTTGACCCCTTGAGAAGGTTACATAAAGTAGCAGATTGATCTCATTTAGCACCCACTCACTTTACAAGTTTGATCTATCAAGAAATAGTTCAATATGTAGCTGGGAAGCAAGAAGAATAAGAGTGAATGTATGAGAGAAGAAGGAAGGAAGAAATATATTGTTTTTGGGCTCTATCTGTCTCACATGTGCAAATTTTTATGGATTCTGGTGTTGTAGAAGGAGGTTGAAATTGTAGGTCTGAGTTGCAGAAGGATGAAGTGTAGAATCTTGAATCTAGAAGGAAGAAATCCCTACCTTGACTTTGTTGACCTTGGGAGAGCTATATTTCTTTAGGTAGGTCTTGAGAGGAGGCTGGATTAGGGTTTCCAGAGAAGAAGCCAGGCCGAAATTATAGGGTCGAAGTTGCAAGATGAGTTACAGTATTGAAGTTGGCAAGTCAAAGTTGCAATTTGAAGCTAGTTGGTGCAGAATCAGGAAAGGAATTGTTAGAGGGTTGACTTAGTACTTGGAGAAAGACTTGGTCTAGGGTTTGGGTCTTTGTGTCTCAATTGAAGCAGATTTTGAGAGCCTAATTTTAGTGTCCTTTGTTATTGTTTCATTCTTTATATTTGATTGATGAAAAGATCTAACTAAACAACAAAAATAATATTAATTAATTCATAAGAAAGTATTGAGGCTAAAGGAAAATATTAATTAATAAGCTGCCACTTTTCATTTTCCAACACTCTCAGTGTGTTTGATTTTGAAATCAAATATATAAAGGAAAGGAGAATTGAGTAGTTGATGCACTCAACGGGAGGGTGAAACTAAACGATTTAATAACAATAAGTTCCTACAAAACTAATCTTGAAGAAAAGATAAAAATGTTGGAAACAAGATGAAAAATACCAATAACAGAAGGAGAAGTTGCAGCAAGGGTCTGAGGGCTCGAAGAATAGGGAATATAACCTTGTTGGATGCAGACTGATTAAATTAAGAAGCATAATTTATGTACCAAATAACAACGAATTGAAAAAACTCATATTAAAATAGTTTCATGCCAAGGCGTATTCTAGCCACTTAGGGTACCAAAAGATGCTAACAGCCACCAAGAAATTGTTGGGTGTGGAGCTTGATTATCTTCTTGATTTAGAGGTCTTATTTCGTCTAGGTATATACCCAAGGAATATTGTACACCCCTCCATGCGGGGGGGACTAGTCCCCCCTGGTTGGGGGATTAGGGAGATAGTGGGCCCCCGGAGGGGGTTCAGGGGCAGTGCCCTCGAAGCTAAAAATAAGTGAAAATATTTCCTTGTAAAATAATGTAATTTAGTAGTCAATCTGGGTTGTTCATTAAGAAAGTGTTTTGGTGGTAGAAGTTATGTTAATTTAGGGGTTTTTTCCCTAGAAGGAAACCCTTGGTTTATATGAGGGAATCGTATTGTGGCTGTGATAACAATTCTGAGCGAGAAAGAGAGAGGAGTATATGTGAGATCGAAGAGGAAATTACACCAGATTTGTTGTAGGTTGTATCTCTTCATTTTGATGGATAATATAAAAGGAATAATTGGTCATTTCTCCAATAGATGTAGCCCAAATTGGGTGAACCACGTATATGTGTGTCTCTCTTGTTTTATGTGTTTATATATTTGTGTTTGTTGGAACACCTAAACCTACATGGGTAGGTGTGGAATACAAAAAGTCACAATGGAGTCCAAGTGACCTTGGAATATGAAACCAAGAGTCACACCATTGTACTATAAATGTACATCTTTGTATAATGGAAAAATAAGAAAGCCTCACGCTTATCTTTCATTGTGTGTTGAGTCTCTTGTGTGTGTGTTCATCTTCCTCATACACCATGTGTGTGCTTCAACATGGTGTTTAACATGGTATCAGAGCGGGCGATTGCTGGCCCTGCTCCAAATTGACTGAGCCATTTGTGTTTATGGCCTGTGCATATCTGCAAAAAATCTTGACATTTTTGCAGCACTCAAAGTTTCTGCAGCAGACATTTTGCCGCATTCCAGCATTGGTTTTGAGAAGGAGCAGCATTCATAATCTGGAGCAGCATTCAGAAATTGGCAGCATTGGTTTTGAAGAAGGCAGCACTGCCCATCTGAAGGTTTTCTCGCTGCTTATTTTTCCATTGAAAATCCTCTGCTTATTTAATTCTGCTTTGGAAGAGTTGCTGGAAAACTCTGTTTAAAGAGGGTTTCTGAAGTAGATGTTTCTGGGTTTTTAATGGAAGAGATTTCTGAGTATTGTTAAATTCTGCATTTTTCTGCTGCTGGAAAAATCATTTTTTCAAGTTTACAAATTCCTGCAAATAATTCTGCTATATATTTAGAAGAAAAATTCTGCTGCTAGATTTCCTACTCTCTGCTCTGCTGTTTTAATTAAAAATAAAAAAAATAAAAAAAATTCTCTTCTTGGCCTCTCGGCCTCCATCTCAAACCCTGCAACAACGCTCCTCCCAATCGACCTTCAATACCCCCTCTTCACAACCCTACGCACAACATTTCTCTACCCTTTTCACTCTCTACGCCTATCTGCTTAACGCCCCTCTCACCGTGGCCTACACTCTACCTGCTCTTCCTACGCGGCCCTCACCTTAATCCGTCTTTACATCCCCGGCCCTCTCCACCATCACGACTGTTATAGCACTTCACTACACGGTCGCTTCACATCCGCTTTCCCCCTACGCCCTTACCCCTTCCCCTTAACTCCGCGCTCTCCCCTTCTACCTCACGACCCTCATACTCCGGCTCTCACCCTTGCTCCACGACCATCCCAACTCTCGACACCGCTCCTTCATGGCTCACTGCTCCCTCACACTACGCCCACCTATTCTCCTTACGCCCCTCCTAAATTTTTTTTAACGTTTCCCTCCCTCCACAATCTCTCCTTCCCTTCACGCAAAGTCCTTTCAACGTTTTAATTTTTAAATTTTTTATAAAACATCCCTTATCACTCCAATTCCAACCATATAATACTCTCTCCTTTTTTAATTCCCTTCTTCCTTAGGCTAATACTCTCTCCACTTATATTAATTCCTCCCTTCCATTTTTTTATAGTTAATCCACTTTTATTTAATACTCTCTCCACTTATATTAATTCCTCTCTTCCCTTTTTTTTAGTTAATCCACTTTTATTTTTTTTAATATCAAACTCTCCTCATATAATATCCCTCTTCCCCATTATAATAACGCTCCCATATTTTATTAATCCCTTTTTTAATACCATTTTAAATTAATTCTCTCCCTTTTAATTAATCCCCTTCCCCTCCATTTTTTACTATCACCATTTAAAACCAAAGAGAGAGAGAGGAAAGAGAGTTATGAACAACAGAAAATGGAAAATGGCATATGAGGAGCACATGGACTGAAATTTGCAGATTGACATTGTGATTTGTGGCATTGATTTGAAGAGTGATTTTCTGAAGAATTTTACATGAGAAGACAAGTTTGCCATCATTTTCAAAACAGCGCTTTGAAGGAAAATTCAGCTGCATAGTGTTTTCAGCTACACATTTACAAATATTTTGCAGAAATATGTATTGAGCTGACATTGTATTTTGAGTGGAATTTGTTGCTTCTTCATTCATAATCAGTATTTGAGTTGTTGTTGATTGCCCTCCATCATTTGAAGAGCAGATTTTGTGCTTTGAGAATTCTTTGGAGTCATTTGTATTTGTTGCATCACATTGTAAACGGGTGCATTTTCGGTTGAAGCCGACACCCTTTCATTCATTTTTGAGCCTAAATTGTTGAAAATGGCCAAAATCAATGAGGTATTAGAGTTGTTGAATAACCTCATTCATTCAAATGTTGATGATGTGATAAAAATGAGCAATAATGCTCTTTGTAACATTCAGAGTTGTTTGCTAGATGCACAAGAAAAGATCGAGTTTTTGCAGTTGGAATCTCAGCTCCAACAAGATGAACTTCAGCAAAAGAGTCACCATTCTGAACCTGTTTCTATTCAGAAGATTGTGAAGGAATCTCATCAGAAGAAAGAAGACAAAGTTGCAGATGATTCACATTCAGTGCCTTGTACTAGAGCAGATGTACATGCAGATGCAGCAGTTCAGCCTGCACTTCTCAAGCCCATCATCAGACCTTGGGAAGATCTTGTCCACAACAAGCAATCAACCGGTCTTGGAGGACAAGGATGTGTCCTTTCACATCCTAGACTACACTGGCCCATCATACTTCGTAGTGCTTGACTTCATGAAAGCTTCACCTGGCACTGCTCCTGATCCCTTGCCCACAACAACATCATTGTAAATCCAACATCACATCGATTGGCCATATGAAAGATCATTGTTTTGATCTTCATCCATGCAAGCACCGTGGGTTCCACACACTCATTCTCTTCAGATACAATCCTGTATTAATAAGCCTCCCGCAAGAACCAAGATTCATCTTGGATGGATCGCTTCTTGGCAATGGGCATCAGCAGCCAAGAAGATGTTTACGACACATGTTAGAACTTGTTCACG
The DNA here is from genome assembly GCA_034641835.2 of Pinus albicaulis. Classification (NCBI taxonomy): domain Eukaryota; kingdom Viridiplantae; phylum Streptophyta; class Pinopsida; order Pinales; family Pinaceae; genus Pinus; species Pinus albicaulis. The sequence continues at coordinate 391,915,937 of CM076575.1, forward strand.
GATATTGAACAAACTTGCAGTTGAGTTTTCGCCATCATCTCACCTTGTCCCTGACAGGGGGAAAATGGTGGTCATGTACAAGCTTCGACGACAGATCAAGCGAGCCTGAGCCACAATCTCTCATTCCATGTTCAGAGTTGTAGCCAGTAGTTCAAGCGAGCCTGAGCCACAATTCGTCATTCTGGATTCAGAGATGTAGCCAGAGATACGGATGCCCATGAGCATACCTTCGGTTGGTGGATAACCTAAAACCATCATCTTTGGTTGGTGGATAACCTAAAACCATCATTTTCGGTTGGTGGATAACCTAAAACCATCATCTTTGGTTGGTGGACAACTTAAAACCACCACAGGTAGTAGACCTCCCTTCTTTTAGGTCGAGGGTCTCCCTTTTTTATGAGGGACAATTCCTCTAGGAGAAGCCTTCAGCTTCTTGCCAGTTTTGGAAGAGTTCCGGGAACTGCAACAAGTTTTGCGTTCCAGTGTTTGTGGTCATCCTAAAACCACCTCTTTTTTCCAACATTTCAGAGAGTTGATTCAGCCCAAGTGCTACCATGTATACTTTGCAGATTTGTATTACAACTCTTTTCTTGGACTCACACATACCCCTTAGGATTAAGGGGGGATGTTGGAACACCTAATCCTACATGGGTAGGTGTGGAATGCGAAAAGTCACAATGGAGTCCAAGTGACCTTGGAATGTGAAACCAAGAGTCACACCATTGTACTATAAATGTACATCTTTGTATAATGGAAAAATAAGAAAGCCTCACGCTTATCTTTCATTGTGTGTTGAGTCTCTTGTGTGTGTGTTCATCTTCCTCATACACCATGTGTGTGCTTCAACATGGTGTTTAACAATGTTTCATTAGATCTGAAGGCCTATTTGGATTTTAAACACGCAGGAGCATTAGAGAACTGTTGAGGTCTAAAATGGGCCTCCTAAGAAAAATGTACAATCAAAATAAAATTTATAAGAACCAACAGGATTCAATACGATGATGTCAACCATGGGGGATGATTCACCATTTTTGGGATAAATAATTAAAAAGATTAAAAAATAATAAAACTACTTTTCAACTTGTATTTTCAACTTATCTCCCTAAGTTTTTACTCAATTTTCGAGTGGGAGTACTCGTTGGGTGCAAAATTTAATTCCTCATCCAATGAGTACCCATGTTGCATACTTTCAATGGGCCCTGCTAGAAAAATGAGAAATACATGAAAACATGTGATTGCAATCACGTTTTTTCATGCATTTCTCATTTTTCGTGTAGCAAGGCTCATAGAAAGTATGCAACATGGGTACTCCCTATATGAGGAATACAATTATGCATCCAAGGAGTGTTCCCGCTCGAAATTTGAGTAAAACCATAGGGAGGTAAGTTGAAAATGTGAGTTGAAAAAGTAGTTTTTTTTCTTTTTTCCCTCTAAAATTTGATGATGTAATCTAATATTATTTTATTATTTCCAATATTATTTTATAATTTCCTTAGGAGGCCCATTTTAGACCTCAAAATTCCCTTAATGAGAAGGGCTCCTAGTTCAAGTGGGAGCAATGGTAGAGGATGGTAGGTTTAGGGTCGAGAAATTTAACATCCAAAACTACGAGATATGGAAGATGCAAATGTAGGATTATTTGTATAAAAATATATGTACCTACCATTAAGGGGAAAATCTATGAAGCTGATGAGTATGACAGACGGAGAATAGGATCTTCTCGACAAAAAGGCACTAGGAAAAATACAGTTGTGTTTGGCAACGTTGGTGGCTTTCAACATTTCAAAGGAAATGAAAATATAATGTTTAATGATGACATTGGCTAAACTATATGAAAAACCCTCGGCCTAAAATAAGTTATTTCTTATGATGCGTATATTTAATATGAAGATGTCAGAAGGTGGATCTGTTGTTGATCACTTAAATGAATTTAACATGGTTACTAGTCAATTAAGATCTGTAGGGGTAAATTTTGATGATGAAGTTAGCGCTATATTGTTTATGTGCTCATTGCTAGAAAGTTTAAATGGCTTAGTTATGGCTATCAATAACTATGTATTTGGATCTAGTACTTTAAATTTTGATGTGGTTGTTGGTGCTATACTTAGCGAGGAAACACAACATAAAATCTCAGGTGAGACATCAGGTAATGCTTTGAATCAAGAGACTAGGGGAAGAAAACTATAAAGAGGAAAGATATTAGGAAATCACAGTAAGTAAATAAAATTCAGATCCAAATCCAGATCGGGGATAGTGTGTTGGAAATGTGGGAAGAAATTACACGTGAAGAAAGACTGTAAATATCATAAGGGAAAAGAAGGATATGAATGACAAGAGAAAAATTAGGAAGTGAATGTAACAGGTGATGATGCTTTGATTATTTCATTAGAAAATATTATTGATGCCTAGGTGGTAGATTTAGGGGCCTCATTCCATGCTACACCTAATAGGAAACATTTTCATGACTATGTTCTAGGATATTTTGGACATGTTCATCTAGGTGATGATAAAACTTGTAAAATCATTGGAATGGGTAAGTTTTAAATAAATAAATAAAATGGAAAGCAATGGCTATTGAAGGAGGTAATTAAGGCATGTTCCAGATGTGAAGAAAAATATAATTTCAATAGGGAAGTTAGGTGGTGAATTTTGTGTAACTACATTCATAGAAAAAACTTGGAAGGTCACTAAAGGATCCCTAGTAATAGAAAAAGGATAAAAGGTCGGTACATTGAATTTATGCAATGGTATTTCTAATTATGTTAATGATTTAACCTCCACAATAGAATATATGACATTTTGGCATCATGGGCTTGAGCACATGAGTGATAAAGGGATGCAAATACTTCACTCAATAATTTTTTTGCCAGGTTTGAAGCATGTTGATTTAGATTTCTGTGAGAATTGTTTTTATGGAAAACAAAAGGGAGTCATATTTCTCAGAGTTGGGAAATAAAAGAAGTGTGAAAAATTAGAGCTTGTGCATACATATATATGGGGACTTGCTAAGGTATCATCTCTTGGTGGATCTCTTTATTATGTTACTTTTATTGATGATGCAACTAGGAAAACCTTGATTTATTGTATTCAAAATAAATTTTATGTCTCTCATACTTTTAATAAATGGGAAGATTTGGTTGAGAATGAGACAAGAAAGAAGTTAAAGTGCCTCAGATCAGATAATGGAGGTTAATATTGTAGCAATGTGTTTGATAATTACTGTTCAGAATATGGAATTTGTAGAGAGAAGACAGTTCTAAGAACACCACAAGAAAATGGTGTGCCAGAAAGGATGAACAGGACAATCATGGAGCGTGAAAGGTGTACAATATTGCATGTATGGTTACCTTTACAATTTTGGGAAGATGCTATAGATATTTTTGTTTATTTAGTAAACAAAGGGACTTCAAGTTCCTTGTATGGCAGTATTCTAGAGGAGGCATGGATAGGTAAAAAGGTAAACTACTCATTTTTAAATACTTTCGGTTGTGAATCCTTTGTCCACATCAATAAAGAAAATAGAACGAATATTGAGGAAAAATCAAAGAAATGTACCTTTATTGGACATGGTGTTAATGATTTTGGTTATCGCTTATATGCTTATTAAAACCATAAAATCATTAGGAGCAGAGATGTTATATTCAATGAAAAGTTCGTGTATAAGGATTAGATGCAGGAAAAGAAACACGAAAAGGAAAACAAATAATACATAGTGCTTGATGAGATCAAAGAAAAATTAAAAGTTCCTAAAAATCATAATGATTAGCATCCACAACAACAACAACAACCACAACAGCAGCAAGAACCTCAAACACCTGAAAGTGGCGTTAGAATATCTACCAGGATAAGTAGACCTTCTGAACGAGACTCTCCTTACTTATATTATGTATTGTTGACTGATTCTGGTGAATCGGAAAGATATGAAGAAGAAATGCAGGTAGAATCCAGGAAGAAGTGGGAGCAATCCATGGAAGAAGCGATGGACTCCTTGATGCATAAACAGACTTGGGATTTTGTTAAGTTTCCTGCAAGTAAAACAACATTGCAAAATAAATGGGTTTATAGGTTGAAGGAAGAATATGGAGGTAAGCATAGTTATAAGGCTAGACCTTTGGTGAAGGGGTTTGCACAAAAGAAAGGTATAGACTTTGATGATTTTTTTTTATCTCTTTTTTAAAATGGCTTCAATCAGAACTATTTTAATTCTAGTGGAAAGAGAAGATTTGCATCTTGAGAAGTTAGATGTAAAGACGAATTTTTCTCCATGGGGATTTGGAGGAATAAATATATATATGCAGTAGCCACAAGGTTATGAGGTCAAAGTGGAGGAAAAATTAGTGTGCAAGTTAAAGAAGATTTTGCATGGCCTAAAACAAGCTCCAAGGCAATGGTATTAAAAGTTGACACATTTATTTCTAAACAAGGTTATACTTGAAGAAATTCTGATCATTGTGTTTATCTTAAAAAACGAAATGATGACAACTATATTACATTGCTATTGTATGTAGATAACATGCTTTTTTCAAGTTCTAACATGTAGGAAATAAATGTGCTCAAAGGAAAATTGGAAAATTCATTTGCAATAAAGTATTTGGGTGCAAAACAAATCCTTGGTATGAGAATAACTAGAGACTGGAAAAATCGCAAATTAACATTATCTCGGAGTGAGTACATAGAAAATGCGTTGGAAAGATTTAATATGTAGAATGAAAAACCAGTTAGTACACCTTTTGATAGCCATTTCAAACTAAGGAAGGAAATGTGCCCCTAGAATCGGGAAGAGATGGATTCTATGTGGAAAGTGTTGAGATTCAACAAGATGATGAGCTTAGTGAAAATTAAGCACCTTCACTAAGAGAGGCCCGCAGGCTGTTTTTAGGTGTATGTCTATTTTTAGACATGGTGAGCATATTCTATAGGTTACAGGATGCTATTTGTATATGGTTGGTCAAATGTGAAAAATAGACGAAATTATGTTTTTAGAATTTTGGGCGAAGTCTATTTATAGATCGTCAATCTAAAAATAGATGCATGTCGATTATTATTAGCCCTTAATAATAATCTGACAATAAATATCTACTTATTCTCTTGGAGCACTTTATTTCAGTGAACAGATTTGTCAAATCAGTGGGTTGAAGGAATTACACAATTCCTAGGGTGGTTGGTGACTCATGCATGGAGGACTCAGTTAGAACTGAAGTGGCAGAGTTGTGACAGAGTTGGAAGAGTAGTTATGGGAGTTGTTATTTAGTTTAACTCAGTTAAGTGAGTTAAACTTAGTTGTGCTAGTTGTATCTAGTTCTAACTAAAGATACACTAGTGAGATTTTAGTGAATTAATTAGTTAATTAATTCATAACTAATAACTCACTTGCAACGGAACAAATAAAGTAGTTAACTACTTGCATGTCAGTTCCAGTGGAGACCTAGTGGAGAGATAGGTGAAAGGGTGAGATGGACTATCTGTTGTGACTATAGTGATGCATTCAATGCATCTGACACACATTGGAGATGCCAATGAGGATTGCACAGTCAAGGCAAGACTAATTCGAATTCATTCGTAGGTCTTCTTCAGCAGGGATTACGCAGTGGACACAGACTATCAGGAGGCAAGAAATTGGTGCATAGATATGCAAATTTCTACATGAAAGTGCGTGACGATTCTATATTGTACTGAGAGCTTTATGTACTAAGTTTTGTATGAGATTTTTAAATGATTCCATTGATATACATAATATATGATAGTTGGGGTTTTTAGCTTTAAGCTTTCCCATTAAACAACTGTGTTTATGTGCGATTGATTTTCTTCATGTGTTTTGCAATTAGCGATATAATTTTTGCAAAGAATTAAGTGGAAGGATTCTGTATTTAGCATAAGATTAATTTGTTAGATCAGGATAATCTGGTAATACTATCAGTATTAATAAATTTCTACATAAATTTCTATATGCCTCAGCAGTTGGAAGCTTAATGTATGTAATGGTCTGCATAGGAACTGATATTGTACATGCAGTGGGAGTTGTAAGCAGGTATATGAACAATTCAGGGAAATAACATTGGATGGCAGTGAAGGTGATTCTCATGTATTTGACAGGTGCCACTAATCAAGCATTGTGCTTTGGTGGTTATAGCATTACTATGCAGGGATATGTTGATGCAGATATGGCAGGTGATAGAGATAACATGAGGAGCACCATAGGGTAAGTGTTTACTCTAAGTGGAGATAATTTCATTCAGTTTTCAAAATTGTAAAACATTTTTTCACTTTCAACAACATAAGCAAAGTATGCTGATGCTACAGAGGCAAGTAAATAAATGATTTGGTTACAAAGGTTTATGGATGAATTGGGCAAGAATTAGGAGATGGGAAGGTTATATAGTGACAACCAGAGTGTCATTCATCTTGCAAAGAACTCAACATTTCATTCCAAGACTAGACATATACATCTCAAGTACCATTTCATACGGTTAGTGTTGGAAGATGGACAGTTTAAGCTAGAAAATATACACACTAGCCAAAATCCTACAAATATGTTAACGAAAGCTATAATCAGAGAGAAACTGAAATTATTCTCAATTTCAATTGTTCTTCAAGTATGATGATGAAGATGAGAAAAAAATAGGTCCAAAGTGGAAGAATTTTCGAACAAGTGAAGCAATGGTGGAGTTGCTTAATCAGTCTCCAAGTGGGAGATTGTTGGGTGTGGAGCCTAATTATTTTCTTGATTCAAAGGTCTTGTTTCCACCTGGTGTATACATGAGGAAAACTGTACACCCCTCCACGTGGGGGGGACTGCCCCCCCCTGGTGGGGCTTTGGGGGAAGTGCCCCTGAATCTAAAAATAGATGAAAATATTTTAATTTCATTGTCAATATAGGTTTTTCATTAGGCAGATGATATGACAATAGAAGTTATGCTAATTTAAGGTATTTTTCTCTAGAAGGCAACCCTCGATTTATATGAGGGAATTGTATTTTAGTTGTGATAACAATTTTGAGTGATAAAGGGAGAGGATATTGTGTAATACCGAAGAGGAAATTACAACTCATTTGTTGTAGGTTGTATCTCTTCATTTTGCTGGATAAATAAAAGGAAGGACTGACTGTTTCTCCATGGAAGTAGTATAAGTTGGGTGAACCATGTATAATTGTGTCTCTCTTGTTTTATGTGTTTATGTTTCTGCAATATTGTATGTGTTTCATTGCTCCAATAATTATTTTCTAACAAAAAATCTATTTTTGGCTTGATTTAAAAAGGTAGTGGAAACTTTTATCTCTTAATGCATAGAGTGTAAACAAGTGAAGGTTGAGTACAAGCATCGAGCTAGCTTATTAAGACCTATTCCCATTTTGGAATGGAAGTGGGAAGTAATTTCAACGGACTTCATTATATGGCTTGGAAATAACTTCAAAACAACATGACGCAATCATGGTAGTGGTCGAAAATTTGAGCAAGGTGGCCCACTTTGTGGTTGTTAAATATACAAATTAAACAAATGAGGTGGGTCAAGTTTTCATAAATGAGATTGTAATATTGCATGGAGTTCCAAAGAAGATCATCTTGGATAGGGATGCAAAATTCACTTCAAAATTTTGGAGAGAATTTTTTGCAGGATTGAGAACAAAGCTAACTTTTAGCACATCATACCATCCTTAGACTGATGGGAAAACAAAGAGAAAAAACAGGATTATGGAAGACATGTTAAGAATGTATGTGATGCACCATCCTAGGAAGTGGGAAGAGTACCTTCCACTTGCGGAATTCACATACAAAAAAGGGTACCAAGAATTGTTGAAAATGAACCCATTTGAAGCAATTTATGGTAGGAGTTATAACACTCCTATCAGCTGCAACGATCCAGTGAATAGGGTCCTCATTGGACCTGAAAAGTTGAAAGATATGGAGTAGGGAATTCAAGCCATTATAATAAATTCAAAGGTGGCATAGGAATTAAAAAGAGCTATGCATACCAACATGGAATTCACAAAGAGTTTCAAGTTAAGGAACATGTTTTCTTGCGAGATAGGCCCAAGAAGAGCTCCTTAAAATTTGGTTCACGTGCCAAGTTGGAACCTGTAGAAATTATATAACTGATATGTTATATGTCTAAGATTCTCCTGATCACACACTATTTGACTTCATGCACAATACAAAATCTATTCCACCATTGATATGTCACATGCGGAAATTAACACAATTGATACACATGAAACCATAAAAATTCACACACATTAACACAGTGATTTAACGAGAAAGCCTGAAGCTAAAAACCCCAACTATCTGTATATAATATCTGTCATAGAGATCATGTAACAATCCTCATACAAAGCTTCTCACAAGCTCTCAGTACAATACAATCGCTACACACTAATCAGGTCCTGATCTAGCAAATCCATGCACCGATCTCTGCCACCTGCTAGCCTGCCTCTACTATGAAATCCATGCTGAAGAATGGCTCTGAATGAACTTGAATCCACTTGGATTGCACTGCGCAATCCTCATTGGCATCTCCATCAATGTGTGGTGCAAACTCATGCAACGCTATAGTCACAACTGATAGTCACACTTGCTCTTTCACCTACCTCTCCATTGGTCTCCACTGAAACTGTCCATGCACTATAGTTAATTGATGTATTATTCAGTTGATTAATGAGTTATTAATTAGTGAATTAATTATTAATTAATTCACACCACTCTCACTAGTGTATCAATCGATTGAATGAATACAGCAAGCTCACGCTGTGTCTAACTGATTCATGACACAACTCCTATTACTTCTACAACTCACCAAAATGTTGTCACATGAGTTCTAATTGGAAATCTCCATGAAATAGCTCCACCAACCTGGGAATATAGCATGTTCTTCATCGACTCCGTACACATTTGTGCACTTAAGCGAGGTGCTCCAAGAGAAAGATAATGTTTAGAGTCAAAATATTATTAAGAGCTAATAATATTCGACATATCTATTTTTAGACTGGAAATCTAAAAATAGACTCCGCCCAATATGTCTAAAAATAGAATTCCATATATTTTTCCAACTTGACCAACCATCCACAAATAGCATCCTGCAACTCATAGAATGTGATCGACATGTCTAAAACTAGACATAGTCTAAAAATAGACTTTAATAAAAATAGCTGTGAACCACTTAGTGAAGAGCGAATTATTTCCCATAGCTCTGCTCATCTGTTGCAATCTCAACCACCCCCTCTCAACAAGTTAGGGATTATACGCCACCATGATCTGCCTCTGTGGAATTCGAACTTGCTCTTGGTGAGCACCTTCGTCAGGATGTCGGCATCCTGATCCTCATAGTAGGAATGTAAGAAAGTAACATGATCTTCGTGCACGCAATATCGTGCCAGTGGGTGCAGGATGTCAATATGTTTAGATCTATCATGAAATACTGGATTAACTGAGAGTTTAATGCAACTCTGATTATCACAATATATCACAGTAGGATCTAAGTGTGAACCGAACAACCCGACCAGGATCTTCCTCATCCATATAGCCTCGCATGCAGCCATACTTGCTGCCATGTACTCAGCCTCCGCTGAACTAAGTGCCACGGATCTCTGTTTCCTGCTGTACCAAGAAACTGCTATAGACCCGATACTGAAAATCCCTCCAGATGTGCTCTTTCTGTCCGTTGGGCTCCCTGCCCAATCTTCATCCGTGAAGCCATGCAGCCTCACCTCATTTGACTGTCTGTACCAAAGTCCATATCCCGTTGTGCCTTTGAGATATCTCAATACATGCTTCCTCGCCTTCCAAAAGAGCTTGGTAGGCTTAACCATAGCTTGTGAAAGCTGGTTAACAGCATAGCATATGTCTTGTCGTGTATTGACAAGATACATGAGCGAACCAACCAACTGTCGATAAACAGTGGCATCCACTACCTCTGCTGATGTAGCATCCTCTTTCCTCCAACCATAAGGAAGAGGAGTTTCGATAGGCTTGTAGCCTTGCATGTTGAACTTCTCCAGTATCTCCCGGGCATACTTGCCTTGAGACACAAACAGTCCATCACTGCGCTGCCAAATTTCCAATCCCAGTAAATAATGAAGGAGGCCCAAGTCCTTCATCTCAAACTCCCTTGCAAGATCAACCTTGCATGAGAGTATCAACTATTCATCACCGGTTAGTATTAAATCATCTACATAAAGTAAAATGATCAACAACTTACCCTCAACCACTATCTGGTACAGGTTGGGATCCGCCTCACTCTTGGTAAAACCAAGTCCAGTGAAATAACTGTCTATCCGTGTGTACCAAGCACGAGGTGCTTGTTTCAGCCCATACAACACTCTTTTGAGCCTGCACACATGCGACTCACTGCTGAAGATTTTGAAACTTTTAGGCTGCTCTATGTACACCTCCTCCTCAATGAATCCGTTGAGGAACGCAGTATTCACATCCATCTGATGAATGTGCCAACCCATCTGCGCTAAGAGAGCAAGGATGCTTTGTATGGAAGAATACCTTGCGACAGGTGCAAAGGTTTATTCATAGTCGATCCCCTCAATCTGTGAGAAGCCCCGGGCAACAAATATTGCCTTGTAATTCTTGACGCTCCCGTCAGTAGCTTGCTTCACTTTGTAAATCCATCTCGAACCTACCACTGATTTCCCTTCCAACGTTGGGACAATCTCCCATGCACTGTTTCTGACAATCGAATCATACTCTTCCACCATGGCATCTACCCTTGCAGGGTCCTCCACAGCTTCCTCGAAAGAGGATGGCTCTGTCATGACACTTGCTCATCAGAGCCATGTATCCAGTATATCGGTCAGGTGACTGTCTCTGTCTACGCTGTGATGTAGGTGCTCCTACAATCTTCTCTGCATCAAGATTCAGTCGCTAAGCTTTTGTAGTGCGCTTCTGCCCTCTGATGTTTGGCACTACATGAGTAGTTTCTTCCAATCCATGAACCTCCTCTTGTGTCTGATCCACATCTTGAGGCTCATCCTTAGGAACTAATAGCTCCTCATCTGCATGCAAGTGTAGCTCCCTCTCAAGCGAACACTTCATGGCTTTCTCCTCATGAAATTTGATATCCCGTCGCACAATAGTCTTCCGAATGTCTGGCAAATACACACGATAGTTGTGGGGTGTATCTGTGTACCCCACGAATATCCAAACCTCAGCGGTTGGCTCCAGCTTCTTCCTGGCATCCTTCGTCACATGAATGTAAACAGGTGAGCCAAAAATCTTCAAATGAGAAATATCAGGCTTCTTACCAGAAAACGCCTCTTCGAGTGTACTCATGCCAAGTACTCTATGAGGACAATGGTTTTGCACATAAACCGTAGTATTGCATGCCTCAACCCAAAAGTGTATGGGAAGGCCCTGATCATGAAACATCGCCCGTGCAGCACCCACGATCGTTCTATTCTTTCACTCCGCGACCCCATTCTGCTGTGGGTTATGAGGCGCTATGAGCTCTCTTCATATTCCTTCTGCGCTGCAAAAGTCCTTGAATTCGCCATAGATGAATTCACCACCATTATCACTCCTAAGGGCCTTCACCTGCTTCCCCAACTCTTTCTCCACTAGTGCCTTGAACTCACAGAACTTAGAGAATGTCTCGCTCTTCTTCTGTATGAAGAAGATCCAACACTTATGAGAAAATTCATCAACAAATATCACATAATACCTGTTCTTTGCTGTCGAAGCTACTGAGAAAGGTCCACACACGTCTGTGTGAATTCTCTCAAGGATCGTCGTGGCGCGACTATCCTTCTCATGAAAGGTGGCTTTCACAAATTTTCCCAAAGTACATCCCTTGCACTGATCTGACTGCGCAAGTGTACCTTTGGGAAGCCCGGTAGACATATGCTGCAAAATTTTCAAAGCGCCATGGTGAAGATGGCCCAATATCCTGTGCCATAAATCACCCTCATCCCGACTCACCACTCCTTCTGCTTTGCTTGCCATTGCTACACAGCCATCTACCTGCAATTGATAAAGGTTCTTAACTCAAACCCCTATCCTCCGGGTTTCACCAGTTGTCTTATTGCGCAGGAAAGCCTTTCCCTCGCTAAAGACAACATCATATCCCTTGTCTTCCAACATGGCCACCGAGATCAGATTCTTCTTCAATCCTGGAACATGCATGACATCCTTCAATATGAAAGGTTTACCAAACTCCCTCTTAAAGGAAATGGTCCCGATACTAGTCGCACTGTATCTACCATCATTGCCCATCTCGATGTGCACTCCAAGATCCTTCTCATCCAGATCACTGAACAAATATTTGTCTCCGGTCATATGAAAAGACGCACCACTGTCAAGAAACCACACTGATCCCATCACACTTGAAACCAAGCATGAAATCAGTGAAAAATCAAGCTCAAACTACGAGGCTAAGGCCTCTCCAGCTGTAGATCCAACAGCCTGCTTATTTTTCTTCTTCTGTGGACAATTAGTGGCGTAATGTCCGTGTTGGTGACAGTGAAAGCACTTCACCTTGGACATGTCCTACTTCTTACCTTTCACACCGGATTGAGAAGGATTTTTCTTTCACTTCCATTTCCTTGCTTTGGAAACCAAAGTGTAATTTTCTTCATCTTCATTCTTTGATGAAGATCCATCCTTGGTACTCTGCCTTATCTCCTCCTGCACAAGATCCGACCAAAGTCACTCCCATCCCGACAGTTTCTCTTGACCATTGACAGAGTCCTCATAGGAATTCAACTCTTCGGAAGCCCAAGGAGAGCCAAGCTCACCAAGTCCTCTTCATCTACAATAACCCCCACACTTCCCAGCTCATCCCTGCACTGGACAAACTTCGTGAAGTACTTGGGTATACTTTCGCCCTTCTCCATTTTTATTTTCCCGAGCTTATCTTTGAGCGCCAACTTCCTCTGGTTTCTCTTGCTTTGGAACAAGTCTGTCAAAGCTTTCCACATCAAGAATGGAGAAGATTTACCATGAAGGCTGGACACTATGTGATTCTTCACACCTTCCAACAGAATCCTTCGACATTTTGCTGTCTTCTTTTGGCATGCGTCAAGTGTGGCAACATCGCTAGAAGCAGGTTTTGGAATTTTTGCATCTATGAACTCCTTCAACCCATTATCCTCCAGCACTGCCTCCATCCTGTCCTTCCATGCAATATAATTCGAGCTGCCCTCAAGGGCATACTCCAATCGCAATCCGTTGAAAGACATCTCAACTTTGACACCAAGAAAACACTGCTGCAAATTCGAATTCCACCAACACAAAACTCAACCGCTTCAATAATTGCAATCTGCTCCAATGATCAACTACTTTGATACCATGTAGAAATTATATAATTGATATGTTATATGTCTAATATTCTCCTTATCATACACTATTTGACTTCATGCACAATACAAAATATATTCAACCATTGATCATCACATGCAGAAATTAACACAATTGCAATGCACACATGAAACCATAAAAATTCACACACATTAACACAGTGATTTAATGGGAAAGCCTGAAGATAAAAACCCCAAATATATGTATATAATATATGTCATAGAGATCATGTAACAATCCTCATACAAAGCTTCTCACAAGCTCTCAGTACAATACAATCGCTACACACTAATCAGGTCCTGATCTAGCAAATCCATGCACCGATCTCTACCACTTGCTAGCCTGCCTCTACTGCGCAATCCCTACTGAAGAATGGCTCTGAATGACCTCGAATCCACCTAGCTTGCACTGCGCAATTCTCATTTGCATCTCCATCAATGTGTGGTGAAAACTCATGCAACACTATAGTCACAACTGATAGTCACACTTGCTCTTTTACATACCTCTCCACTGGTGTCCACTGAAACTATCCATGCACTGTAGTTAATTGATTTATTCTTCAGTTGATTAATGAGTTATTAATTAGTGAATTAATTATTAATTAATTCACACCACTCTCACTAGTGTATCAATCAGTTAGACTAGATACAACTAGCTCAACTGTTTCTAACTGAGTTAAACTGAACACAACTCCACCAAACACTGTCACATGAGTTCTAATTGAAGTCTCCATGCAATATCTCCACTTAACCCTCAGGAATAGCGTAATTCCTTCTGTCAGCTCCGGTGCCACATCTGTGCACTTAACTGAGGTGCTCCAAGAGAATAAGATAATGTTTAGAGTCCAAATATTATTAAGAGCTAATAATATTCGACATATCTATTTTTAGACTGGCAATCTAAAAATAGATTCCACCCAATATGTCTAAAAATAGAAGTCCATCTATTTTTTCCGACTTGACCAACCATCCACAAATAGCATCTGCAACTCATAGAATATGATCGACATGTCTAAAAATAGACATAGTCTAACAATAGACTTGCGCCAAAAATAGCACATGGGCCACTTGGTAGCGACTTATATTAAAGCTCATCATCTTGTTACAATCTCTTTTACAATTTTGTGGGAATTTTGAAGTTCTTGAAAGAATATGGCCAATGGCATATAGGCTGGTTGTACCTTCATTGATTAGGGTGCATTATATTTTCCATGTTTCATTGCTTAAATGATATCTACAGGATGCTAATAATGTAATTGATTGGTTTGCGTTACAAGTAGAACCAAAGGGATATTTCCAACCATAACCTCTATGCATCTTGGATCGGAGGTAGCTCACACCCTAGATTGAGTAATAGAGCTATTCAAAGTGAAATGGATTCACTTTGGGCCTGAAAAAGCCACATGGGAAATGACTGACCTAATGCTGGAAACATATTGTTTCTTATTTGTTGAGTAAAGAAAATGTGAATACATTGTAAATGTTACACAAAGTTGTCTGTATAAAGCTCCATAATCAACAATGATTGGTATAAATCATGTTTTTTTGTATATGGTTATTGAAAAGAAAGGGTGGTGTCCCCCCCAACAAGGGGGAGGGTGTTGTGACATCCCTAGATAATATTTCTCTCATTGTAACTAATTGTAATAATTTAAATGGCTAAGAGAGGGACACATATTATATTTCTTGAGGAAGGATATTTATTGAGCGAACTATTCTTTTAAATATCATCCCTTGTTAACTGAGTGGTTTTAAATGGGTTAATTGTGCTATAAATTAGTTGAAAGTAGAAGGGATAGGTACAAGTTTCTTTTAGCTCCAAAAAAAATCAAGAAGAGGACAAGAAATTAAAGGCATCATGGGTTTTGATGTCATACTAGGTTTACTGGCATGCAATCATGGATAATTATGGGTGGTTAATCTTTTGGGAATAGGGAAGAGGATCTTCATTCACTAGCATTCTCACACTCACACACATACACATGCATAGGCATATGGAGAGAGAACAATCTCTCGAAGGGCGCACATAAGCAATGAAGGAAAGCACACATATATTTTCATGGTAAGAAATGAAAATGAAAATTTCCTCCAAGAGTTGAGGTGAGAATGTAGAATAGGAAATAACTAGAATTCATTTTTGTTAATATCTTGAGAGATTAAAAAACAACTGAAGAATACTCATAAAGGATTGTTGGGTGAAAGCATTACATAGAGTATTGTTTTATCTAAAGGCTGAAGAACCACCGAAATTTTGTGGATAGAATCAGCCACTGGCTAGGATAGAAGCAACTAGGTATTTGGGGAGCTCATGAGCCACTAGGTGATTATAAGATTGGTGCTTTCTCTCACTGATAATTTATTTGGTAAAATCTCTTCTATGACCCTATAATGGCTTGTCCATTGACAAAACTTCCTTTATTGTGGACTCTCTTCTCCTAAAAGTGAGTTGAACTCTTTGTATTACAGTATTCCGACATGGATGTCCATCACATATGAAAAGAATATGAGGATTGGGTTTGATCTAGATGGATATTGGTGGCCACCCACCTATTCCAGTTGGACCGCCACCGTTGTTTCTTTCAGTTTCCTTAATTGTAGCACAAATTACTATTTTTGGTAGTTTTTCGGGTCCTAAATTTTCGGATCCATTTTGAGGGCCTTATAGATGTTTTTTTTTTGGAAATGGAGAGACTGAAAAAGTGAAATTCTAGTATACTGATTGTTTTTTCAGTCTCCTCTTGGAGATCTTCGAAACAAGTTATTATAACATTCAAATGAAGATCATATGCCAAAGTTATGACCTTGGGAAGTTGACGTTCTAACTTAGCCCAACGGGGCCCACAAACTTTTGGCAATTCATATCCTAGGGTTATATTTTTGGATGTTTACAGTTTCCCATTGTTACTTAATTATAAAAATGCCTCTGGGCCTCATTGTAACATAGTTCAAAAGGCATGTAGCCTCACATCTCTTCTCTGAAATAAGCTACCACCATCCAAACTAGTTGATTTCCATTTTGCATGTAACAAATTTTACTACTATGTTATTAATGAATTAATGTTTTTTTTTCACTGTAGATATGTGTTTCTATTTATATTTGTATTTCATTTAATTCCTACATAAAAACATATCAGTGGTATTAGAGTGATCTTAACTTTCTCCATTTTTTTGTGCATGTCCCCAACGAGGTCGAGGTATACTGAGTTGGGACTTGAACTGGTTGAACCCTTGCAAGACCATCCCCGCTGACACAGATGAATGTCCATGGCTAAAGAAAAGAAAGAAGAGGGAGCAAGAGATGCTATCAAACTATTGCTTAAAGAATCCCTCGAGTAGCAAAGGATCGATATGATGGACAACTTTTCCCAAATCCTTCGGAAAATGCTCACCGATGACGCATCTTCATCCAATAGTCACTTCGGAGACTCTGCTCCCTTCAAGATACAAGTGCAGTTTGATATCCCTATATTCAAAGGTCAAATAGATTTAGATGTTGTAGATAAATGTTTTAATTTTTTGGAGGGTTATTTTTTAGTCCGTAGTTTCTTCGATAGGGAAAATATTACTTTTTCACTGCTTAAGGCCACACCCCATGTCAAGGAATGGTATGAAACCTACTGTGAGAAAATGGTCAAGGAAACCTCTCTATTCACAACTGCACCCACTTGGAACTCTTTCTGAGATGTTGTCAAGGAACAATATTACCCTGTTGGAAGTTATGAGGACAGATACATACAATAGACCACACTACGATTCCAAAGGGACCAAGATGTGCATGAACTGTTAGATACCCTTGAAATGTTAGGTCAATCATTCGATCGATATGACTCCCAAAGCACCTCTATCCAATGGGCCAATATACAGTCGTTCCATTCTAAAAAATGAAGAGGTCAAACGGTTGATCTAGGAGTTGTTGCAAAAATGGCACATATGACCAAGTTCCTCACCTTGTGGGAGAATGATTATACTTATACAAAAGAAGGATGGGACTTGGAGGCTCTGCATTGATTATCAGACACTAAAAAAAATCATTTTCAGGAATAGGTATCCAATCCCATAGATTGATGAACTTTTGAACCAACTCAAGGAGGCCAAGTATTTCAGCAAGATCGATTTGAAGTTTGGCTATCACCAGGTTCCAATAGAGCCCAAAGATGTATGGACAACCACCTTCAAATCCAAGGAAGGAATTCTCGAATGGTTGGTCATGCCTTTTGGGTTGATAAATGCCCCTGCCACTTTTATGATGCTGATGGATGAAATCTTGTGGCCCTTCACTAAATCGTTCATGGTTTTTTATATGGATGAAATTCCCATCTTCATCAAGAGTTGGGAAGAGCACTTGCAACACATTCGGTAGGTCCTTCAAACCTTGCGGTAGCACAAAATGTGTGTCAACTTGGAGAAATGAATCTTTGGCATGAGCCATGTCCAATATATGGGTTACATCATAGATGAGAAATGCATGCATGTGGATCCAGATAAGATCCATGTAATTTAGGATTGGCCAACCCTGACCACTCTGACAGAGCTTCAAATAATTTTGGGTAGTGGAGGTTCATTTTGGGATTCTCCCATGTCACTTGGACTTTGAGTCAAATTACCAAAGGTGGAGTGAAACTAAGTTTTCTTGGTATGAGCACCAACAAAAGACATTTGTTGAGCTAAAACATCACCTCTTATTTGCACATGTACTCAAATTGTTAGACCTACAACAACCATTTTAAGTTGAGACAAATGCCTCTGATTATGCTATTGGTGCAGTCCTCAGGTAACATGTGAGTCTAGTGGCCTATCATAGTGAGACATTTTCCGATACAATTCTGAAGTACCCCACCTATGATAAATATATTTATTCTATCGTGCATGGTTGTCAAAAATGGAAACATTACATTCGGGGGGAGGAGATAGTCATCCACACAGATCACTAACCTCTTCAGTTTATATAGACACAAGGGAAGTTGCAGAATGATTGCCATCAAAAGTGGTCTACATATATGCAAAAATTCTACTTGAACATTAAATACAAAAGGGAAACACCAATCATGTTGCATATTGCCTCAATATTCCCCCAGTTGCAACACTGACAACTATTCTCAACACTTGTGGCCACGATACCTCTGGATGGCCACAACTGTACAAAAATGATCCAGAGTTTGCCACCACATGCAATATGTTAGTGGATGAAAATCAAGTTCCAGATTTCCACCTCTAGGAGGCATTATGATGCTACCTAGGCCACCTTTGTGTGTCTTCAAGCGAGCATGAAAATTTGATTTTGGAGGCGCACTACAATCAGGTTGCATGACACTTTGGTGTGGGGAAAATTTTGGTCGTACTACAAAAGTATTTTTTTTGGCCAAAAATATGACATGATGTTGGAAAATATATCATATCTTGCATTGTTTGTTCCATCTCCAAACCAACCATCAAGAAGCAAGTCCTGTACACTCCTCTACCTAATCCCAGCCAACCTTGGGAATCCATCCTCGTGGACTATCTGTCTGACCTCCCTTCTACCAAGCATGGTAATGACTTTGTATTTGTGGTCGTGGATAAATTTTCTAAGGTGGATATATTGGCCTGCAAGAAGAGTATCTTAATAGAGGACACTGCCAAAGTATTTTTTGAACGAGTGTGGGTACATTTTTCGATCCCACAAACCATTATAATAGATTAGGCTAGCAGGTTCCTTTGCACATTTTGGTTAAGCCTCTGAACATTATTATATACCAAGCTCACCAAGTCGACTGCATTCCATCCCTATATTAATGGTCAGACAGAGGTCATCAATAGGATGATAGTGCACATACTTCACATGTACAACTCTAAGCATCCACGATCCTGGGATGAGAGCCTTCCATATGTGCAACACAACAATAACATATCTTTCCATAGCTCGACTGGTCGTAGTCCCTTTCAATTGGGTTTGGGATTTCAACAATTGTGTCTAATTGATGTTTCCATGCCTCATGTGATTACACAGACATAATCCACACATGTATAGTTCGAGGTTGATAAAGAAACTAGGTTTATGGAACACATACAACACATTTGCCAGAAGGTTCAATACATATTAGATAAGTCCAATTCCGAGTACAAGCAATGACATGATCAACATCGAGTACCACATAAGTCTCAGGTGTGTGACAAAGTTTGGCCGCATTTATATAAATAACGCTTTTTTGGAGGCCATAGGAAGATCCAACCATTATGATATGAGCCTTACACCATCACCAAGGTTGTGGGTGTCAACGCTTTTGAGGTCAAAATTTCCCCATTCCTTGTCATGCACCTAGTGTTCAATTTGGATTTCCTTCAACCATACTTTCCACCATTGTTGGACACATCAGACATTGTAGAACAACTAGCACCAATAGAGCTCAACTCAAACTACATAGAATGGGCCAAAAATGGTCATATTATTAACACACAAATCAATACCACTCACCAACAAAAGATCCAACTGTATCAGGTTGTCAAAATTAGATAACTCCTGCACCAAGGCAAGTGGCTCACCAGGGACCAGGTTTAGTAGAAGTTTCCCCGTCTCACGGAGGCACTCAACATAATGGGGACCAATGATTCCTAATGGGGGAGGACATATCCAGGTGGGTATTAGAGGCCGCCCGCCTATTTCATTTGGACCCCCACCATTTTTTCTTTAATTTTCCTCAATTGTAACACAACTTACTATTTTTGGCAGTTTTCTGGTCCTAAAATTCCAGATCCGTTCTGAGGGCCTAAAAGATGTTTTTGGGAAAATGGAGAGACCAAATATAATCAAAATTGGTCTTCCAATATTCTTTTTTCCTCCTCTTGTATATCTTCGAAACAAGTTATTATGATAGTAAAATGGAGATCGTATGCCGAAGGTACGACCGCGGGAAGTTGATGTTCTAACTAACTCCAACAGGGCCTGGAATATTTTGGCGCTTCATCTCCTAGGGTTAGTTTTTTGGATGTTTAGGGTTTATCATTGCTTCTTAATCATGAAAAGGCCATCAAGTGTTAATGTAACACAATTCAGAAGGCATGTAGCTACCACATATCTTCTTAGAGATAAGCTACCATCGCCTGAACTAGTTTATTTTCATTCTACATGTAACAATTTTTCAATACTTTGTTATTAATGAATTAAAGTTATGTTTTCATTGTAGCTCTATGTTTTTATTTTATTTTTTTATTTCATTTCGTTGCTGCATAGAGTCCATATCATAGTGGAAGTTGCTATAGCTGGTGGATGAAGGCAAGGTGGCCTTCAGAAATACCGTTTCAGTTGTTTTATTGGTTGAATTTTTCTCTCAAAAGCACTCCACCTCAAGCTTTGGAAAATGTCTTCGAGGTGAACTATACAAGTAATAGTGGCTATAGATTATTTATGGTTGGGTGGAGAGTCAAATTATAACTTCTACTTTTCAGTCCAAATTGTTATATAAGATAAGTATCTACATGGTCTTTTATGTTAAAAGATATGTACATGGGTACGGTAATGGATAAATAATCATCTTGATATTAAGGAATACAATTTTTTGTGTGTGTGAATGGATATTAAATTTATTATGTACATGTATGAAGGAAAAAATAATTCCTATATGTTTAACGGATCAAATCCCATTGAACTCCAGATCTGTAGAGATGGTGAAGTCGTTGTGTTATCTCCTTAAATTAGCGAGTATGCTCACAAGTTGTATGGTTGTTATTTCATTTCTCTTTCTGTATTATTGATTTTTTAAGTGATGAATGTGCATATCCTATTGTGTTAGTATTATAGGAAATATTATTGTAAACATGAGAAGTGTTCTGTAATATTCCCAATTAGCCCAAGCTAATGGGAATATACAATTTTGTTTCATTTTCCTCCTACATGAATAAAATTGTAAAGGAGGAACAATAAAACTCCTAAACAATAAAATAAATCAATGCCACATGTGAACAAAGCTAAACCTGGGCTATTTACATAAGCACACTTAGGTGTGAAAGAGGCTGGATCATTTGACCAAGTCAACCAGGACCAAATCAACAACGCTGTCTAGACACATTGAACCTCCTTGATGCACAACGCAGTTTTAGTTGGAGGCTACACATGTGAATGGAGCTAAATCATTAAGATGGTTTAGGGTTTGGCAAGATTTATATCTTATAAAAGGAAGAGGAGGACATCAAGAGAAGGGTTGTTGATTGTATTATATTTCTGAATATATTGTCTGTTTAGACATATATCATTCTCTTGGCTATTTAGCAGAGAATAGTGATGTTTAGCACTGCGTGTTCCTGATCGGGAATCCCACCTCTTCCATTGAGTAGCTCTTGGAGGAGTCTTGCACATCTTGTCCACTATGAGGCATTTGGTCAAGCTTCATCTTCCAACCACAACGCAGATCCTGTTGAGGGTTTGGTTGTCCTTGTAAGCTGCAGCAAGTGGAGGCTAGATCTACTCAGATCTAGGCCATTCTAGTGCCTCTTTTTCATGGGAAAGCCTTTTATCCCATTAGCAAGAGAGTATTAGTTGATTGGAGCTTCAGATCTACATCTTGGCATTAGGACAAACTTTCCATCAAGTCTACAACGCATTTTATCTTCCAGGACTACGTTATCTGCAAGAGGAAAGTTTTCCCTTTTGGAGATATTACATGTTCTTAGTTTCACATCCTTTGTATATCCTTTCTAAATGTATTATATTCGACTTTTAAGGATTGTGCCCATGTTTATCTTTCAAAAAGTTTTTTTGTTGTTGGGAGCTCAACATAATGGCTTCATAACTTTCATGTGCTAAGAGAGGAAGAAAAGTCATGAAGAATACATTGCTCGAGCCAAAAGGTTGGAACACCTCAGGTTTGGGAAATTTCATGAAGAAATTGAAACATTTTCCAAGCATAAAAGTCTCCCAAAATTAGGTTGGAAAGACTGGTGGGACCCACCAAGTCGAGGGTCAGGTCGCTCGGCCTTGTTGGCCGAGTCAGGCCTGGAAAACGATTTGACCTAGATAAATTTAGGTGGGACCCACCAGGTCGAGGGTTAGGCAGTTAGGCCCAATAGCATAGTCAAGCAAGAGGTCAGCCCAACCTCCAGGTCAGGGTCGGGGCCTCAATGCAATGGTTGGTAGTTTCACAAGGAAGGACCGATCTCAGACCATAAGGCATATGCACCTTCCATGTAGGCTTTCTATGTGGCATAACACGATGAGGGCACTGTGTGGGGTTAACAAAGACACAATGGAATTTAATGTGTCGGGTTTTTTAGCACTCTGTGAATCCCTTTAGGCTGAAAAAGGGATACAGAGGTAACCACAAGACCACTTTGGACTAGAAACTGGTATTTTTCAGTCGGAGGGGGTTCCCTCACTTGAAAAACATAAGATTAGAGACCCTAAAGAAAATAATTTGACAGAGACCAGATCTGAGGAATTTTTTTTTTTTTGGAAATTGGTGAATGATATGGAAATACTAATGCATGTGATCACAAAGGTTAATAGCTCATCATAACCAACCAATAACATACACAGATGCGTGTCTAGCACATCTTTTGAATAGGAAACAATTGTAGTACAATGTGAAATAAGCATAGAACAACACTCATCCACATGTGATAGAACATATTGAAATTTCGTTATTGCATCTCAAATGATTGAGTATTAAGAAGAAATACAAAAGATAAAGGCATAAATCATTTTATTTTGACCTGAAACATTAAGTCACAACTAAAATATATCACACATGATGAATTCTAGCAAAGTTGTTTCAATTATACCTTTAAGAAGAACTAAGGAAAAATATATAAGGTGAAAAATACACTGGAGAGGAACAAATTCAAAGATATATACCACAATAGTCTCTGAGTAATCACTAGTAGAACTATGCATGAAGTATTTTAATACTGAAAAACTAAACCACAGTGCACACAGGTATATTCAGAATAAGTTCACCATCAATCCAACCCTTTCTAGCTTGTATCCTTTGGCCTTAAATATCCTTACATCTTCAAAAATATCATGACTAGATACAACAAATGTGTTATCCATGAGATAGGTCGAAATGATAAAAAAGGTAGCAAGTTCTTAAAAATATCTTTAGTTTTTCCAGTAGAAAAAGACAAAAGCTAACTTAGCTATTATCATGTTATATTATCTTGAAACCATCCTAATCCATGATAATATTATCCTAATCACTATATCCATGCATTTAGAAAGAATACAATTGGGAAACAACATTCAGCTACTAAATCCGTGTTGCGCAGTAGCTGTGTAGTATGCCATGTTGGAATTATTTTCCATGTACTTGCAAACATCTAGCTGGTGACTAGGTGATGAATAAAATCCTGGCTCAGCACCATATTCCACCATTAAGCTCCTGAAAAGTGGCATCCTCAGAATTGCAAATAAACTTGTGTGCAACAGTTGTTCAATGATCGTGTAGCTTGATTTTCAAATTGTGCTTGTACCTCGTTTCCCACCTCAAAATTTCATAAGAAGGTCCAACTATATAATAGATTCTCTTAGAATACCCAAGCTAACCTTCAGGATGAAAAAAAGTGACACATACAACCTTTTAAAAAACTGAAAAGCTTATGTTGCTCAATAATGATAGTCTTCCAACAAACAGCAAAATTTGTACATTCAGCAGACAAACCATTACCTTCACTTTCTTTTACTAGTTGAAGGTTTTCTAGTGGATGCCTTGATCTCAGTGCTTTTGGATGGATCATCATGTTCTATGATCAATGCTAGTTGAGATGGATTTGAATCTGGCCATGTTTTAGGCCTTGGTCTAGGCACATTACCAGGTGGAGGCACTCCATCATCTTTTCTATATTTTCTCACCAACCTCCAAGTTTTTGCCAACTTTTGTTTCATGAACATCAACCTTCTCTTCAACACCAAGTTCTTGACATACAAGTTATTTTCTTGTCTCGTTATAGGGAGAGACCACTTGACAAATTTCTTGCATTTGTCCATTGTCTTGGAGGCATCAATCACTTCTTTGTTACAATACACAAGTAACTAGTTAACAACCTTCTTGTAGTTTTCATTGTCTTGAGTTATTTCCATTACCTGCATTTGAAAAACCTAAGTTCTTCTAGATACATGTGATAATCTCTCCATTGATCAAAATCTGGTCTATGAGGTGACTGGGCTATTTGTTTCATCTGCTGCACCCACCCTTGTTAAAATTTTGATGCCCTAGTTGCGGGCCATGTAGGTTTGACTTGAGGTTCCTCAAACTGCTCAACATCTACAAATTGTTTACCCTTATCCTGTGCAGTAGGCTTGGGGGCTTCGTTTTCTTCCTCCTTTGGTTGAGCGTCTTGTAAGGATGTCTCTATAAGCTCTCAGTTATATATCTTTAAAAAGGATATCTTAAGCTGTGATTTTGCAAGTGCATCCTTCGTCATAGAAATATTTGGGTCTTCTTCCTCTATCTGGGTTGTCTCAATCTCTTTTGCATCTTCCTCTTGCTTAGCTTATGGAATTACATCATTTGGTTGAGGATTTGGCTCCTCAACAACCTACTTGGCCTTTGACCTAGTTCTAGGTCTCAATAAGAACTATGCATGCTTAACTTTCTCCTCTGCTTTCAACCATGTTAACTAAACCTTTGTTGTTTGAACCTTTTCTACATGAACCTCTAGTGCTTGAACCTTCTTGTTTTATTTTGTGCTTGACTTCTTGCATGGATTTTTTCTTTGTTTATTACTCCGACCTTCTTTCTTCAGTATTGTCTCGGTTGTTGGTTCATATTTTGGCTCTTCTTTATGTTCAAAAAATTCCATGGGTGAAATATATGTTTGAAGCAATAAACCAAAACTTGACAGAAAAATTTTCCAGGATATCTTCTACCTTTCAAGTTCATACATGACCATAATATTTATCAAAGAGAAATGAAATAAACTAGACATGTGATTGTCTTTCTTAGCCTGCACTTTTTCTGTCATACTCCCTAGGCTCTTAAAAAAATAGTAGGGTAGGTTCATAGTATTTTTAGCTGTGAAATGTACCAAGAGTCTAAGATGATACTGATAAAATATGTTGAACCTACCCTCACAAGTGAAATAACTTTTTATAACTTTAAGTAGTTGGCTATGGTGATTCTGAAGGTATGTGCTAGGGAGTGTTGTATCAAATTTATTCTTAAACTATGGTTTAACAAACTCTTTTAAGGATGAATAATTTAAATCATCTCCCTTGAACCATTTCCCTCCATCTGTAGGAATATCTGTGGCTTCAACAATAAATTTCTCTTAAATAATCATCTCCAGGTCTCCTAGCTTGACTTTTCTCTCCTTGATGTTCAAGGCAAACAAATTGGCCAACTTTACATGATGATCTACTACTTGGATCTTCTCATAGAAAGGGATATAACCCGAGCTTTCAAATTCTACCCTAATCGTTGGATTAGAGTTGACTAGGGCTAGACATTTAGGTTCTACTCTTACAATTTCCCCTACCTTTTTTCTTGCAGTGGCAACCATCTACTCTTTTTACACATGAAAAAATTTCTTAGGCTTTCATGTTGGGGTACGCAGACAAAAACAACAATAGAAGACTTTGTTTTCTAGACATCAATGACAACAAGATGTGTTTCATAGAGACACTGCGCAACTGAGGACATGGCGTACTGGCACCTTCAAAGATTGCTAGAAAAGTACACAACCCTACAAACCTTTACCAAGACCAGCTAAACATATAATAGTCATCACCATTCATTTGAAAACTCCGATTTCAATTTTAAAATAGAATATGCGTGGCATAGGGCATGCACAACTACTCATAAACAGGAGGCTAATCATGACTTATCTAACCCTGATTTAGAATCATTTACAAACGTTAGGATCTGAGTGTTAAGACCCTGCCTCTAGATTATCATAAAAGTGAGAATCAAGTCATGTCAATGTTGTGTGGCTTTGGAAGGATGTTGCATAGCGACTTCGTAGCGCTGTGTGCAGCGATGACTGCATAGCACCAGTGCACAACAAACAACTTTGTGATAGATGAACTATGCCCTCGATCATTGAATTAGCTTCGAATTAATCCTTATTATTCAACCATGACAATTAACCAGCTTGATTTCAACAACACATACATTGTGCAAGAGATATGGTGGTCTTTTTTTTTTTGAATTGGCACCTATTTTATCATGTAGCATGATGTGATAAGGCGCTCCATTTGGGGTGATATGATGATTTGCGCATGGGAATCATTAGAATGTTTGGGTAGATACATTGCTTAGATAGTGGGGGGGGAATATATGGGTTATTTCATGTATAATAAGTAATCATGGTATTTTGAGGGGATAGGTTTAGTATGGGATGGGGAAAAAAAATAATATGACTAATGAATAGGGGATATGAAAGGGGATTTATGAATGGATATGGGAGGTTTAGTTTATGGAATTAGGTAAACAAGGGTCTATTAGAAGGGGGAAAATAAATAGTATATACTTAAAAGACCATTTTGCTTGAGCAACATAAATTTGACTGTAATGAACTCAAGAGAACTTTCTGACAAACCCATAACTGACACATACCCCATGACTTGGCTATTCAAGAATTTGTAACCATGACTCAAAATGAGCCAATACAGTTTCATGCTTTGACTAGACTATTTGATGACTAAACTCATGGCAATGTTGGACAATGAATTTCGAAATTATGACAACCAAACTGATTATACGTTTGACTCATTCAAACTGAAAATTAAAGGATTTGAAAGACATTCGACAAATGAAAACTGCTGGCCCTAATGTTGCCTCCAATGGGGATGGCAACCTCCTAGCGAGGTGCCAAGAACAAAAACACAGACTAGTGGCCTAAACCATTGGGAAATGGATTCAAAAAATAAAAGCTGAAACTTAACTAATAGATTGAAAATTAACTACTGACTGAAATTACATATGGCAGCAGACCATCGGGATTTTAGGGCCTTCACTTTGGGCTTCAAATCCTGATGATAATTGCCCACCTTCTGAATATATATATATATATATATATATATATCTATATATATACAATCATGTGAAATGATCCCTCTAATGTAGCCAATCAAGGAAATGGGCATATAACTTATGCTTGTATTCAGATGCACCAGACATAAAGGAAAATCTAGAAAATGGCAACTCAAACTATCCAATGAAAATATTTTCGTGATCCATAAATATAATAAAATTCATCTTCCTTAAGGCTTGCAAAAAATCAGCAAAAGGATCCTAAAATTCATGGAAGGTTAAATTTTCTTGATCAACAAAAAGAAGGCAACTGGCTTCAAATATGATGGCTAGTTTTCCTCTTCATTAGACTCCTCATTTTCTGAACCTTGAGTGACTTTTCCTGTGTTCTCATTCTGCTCATTCATAATAAATAACTTAAAATTTTCTGGAGGAATTGCAAAAGGAACAACTACATCATGTATAATGGGAGTGTCAAGATTTAACCTTTCATGTTCTTCAGTAAAAACATGATCTTGATCTTAAAAATATTATGTGTTTGCTACTTCAAGAGGTAGATTTTTCCGAATAAAATATTCATTTTCAAAAGGGTCTATAACCGGCCCTTTATTTTTCACTACATTCCTGCAACTTATGATGATTAATTTTAAGCCTAACATTCCCAAAATATTAAGCTACATGCATATCTCCTTGATAAAATGGATTCATGAGTAATCCTTCATGTGAATCTAAATTGAGAGTTTCTAGAGAAACAGATTCATCAAATATTTGGAAAAGATTAAATTTAATGCAGTCTTGAACCACTGGCATAGTAATATGCAATTCTTTGTCACATAACTTTTTAATCTCACTGTCTTGGGCTACATTCTCATGTCATGTTGTTGAAAATAAGAATTTTCAAAAGTATTTGTAATCAGTTTTTCCTCAATCACTGACCCAGAAGATGAAAAAACCAATGGATTGCATATTTCCTTCTGCTGTTTAAAATAGTTCTCATAATTTTGATCATGAAAATATGGACAAGCTTGTTGCAAATTACCATCAAACTCAGAGGATGAATCAAAATTTTCATCATTAAAGTCTTACTTGGTTTCATTTTCATTCAAGAGATAAAACACCGTTTCTTCTTAGTGATGAAAAGGGTTCATGTACAAAGCCTCTGAGATCTCTCCATCCATGAACTCTTCATCACCATAAGGATTTTCCAAATTTTGAATTAAATACTCAATATGTTCACAACAATTCTCAACCAAAGACAAAGAAGGATGAGATTCTACGTATTTTTCAAAACCTGATAAATGAAAATATTTAAGGGAATAAAGACTAGCAAATGGAAATCCTTCATACCAATATCTCGCGTTTCCTTTCAGAGTATCCATGAACATCTTCATCAGACAGTCTTCAGGAAATTGAACCCTCAACTTTTGTGCGTGCTTATGAAATTTAATCAAGTGAAGAGCATCATCGTATCCTTTCTCATCTTTGAAATTTGGAAAATATGTTTTCTAGTATACATGAGGCATGAAATTTGGAAAACCTGGAATGTGATATCATTTCATGGGAGCATACCTTGCAGCTTAATTCATTTTTGGCCGATAGAGTTTCCATTAAAATTACGATTTTTGGATCCTGATGCCAGTTGATTATTTGGATCAAGTTAAAATTTGATTTGGAGTTTCCACGTGAATGGTTCAACCTTATGATGTCTAACTATTGTTCACCATCAACAATTACATCTAAAATCTAATGATGTTTCACGGGAAATATGAAACTGTTTGGTCCACGACAACGGCCCCAATATGTTAGCACTCCGTGAATTCCTTTAGGCTGAAAAAGGGGCTACAGAGGTAACCACAAGACCACTTTGGACTAGAAACTAGTATTTTATATCTAGAGGGGGATCCATCACTCGAAAAACATAAGATTAGAGACCCTAAAGAACATAATTTGACATAGAATTGATTTGAGGAAAAAAATTTAAATTTTATTGGAAATTGGTGGAGGATCTGGAAATACTAATGCATGTGATCACAAAGGTTAATAGCTCATCATAACCAACCAATAACATACACAGAGGCATGTCTAGCACATCTTTCGAATAGGAAACAATTGTAGTAAAATGGGAAATAAGCATAGAACAATACTCATCCACATGTGACAGAACAAATTGAAATTTCGTTATTGCATTTCAAATGGTTGAGTACTAAGAATAAATACAAAAGATAAAGGCATAACAAATTTTATTTTCACTTGAAACATTAAGTCACAACTAAACTAGTGAATGCATGATGAATTCTAGCAAAGTTGTTTCAATTATAACTATAAGAAGAATTGAGGAAAAATATATAAGGTGACAAATACACTGGAGATGAACAAATTCGAAAAGGTATACTGCATGAATCTCTGAGTAATCACCGACATAACTCTGCATGAGGTATTGTATTACTGGAAAAATAAACCACAGTGCACACAAGTATATTCAAAATTAATTCACCATATAATCCAACCCTTTCTAGCTTGTATCCTTTGGCATTAAACTGAGCCTTACATCTTCAAAAATCTCATGACCAGATACAACGAATGTGTTATCCATGAGATGGGTCGAAATGATCACAAAAGTAGCAAGTTCTTAAAAATATATTTAGTTTTTCTGGTAGAAAAAGACAAAAACTAACTTAGCTCTTATCATGTTATATTATCTAGACACCATCTTAATCCATGAGAATCTTATCCTAATCACTATAACCATGCCTTTGGAAACAAGAAAAAAATGAAACATCATTCAACTACTAAATTTGTGTTGCACAACAGCTGTGTAGTATGCAAGGTTGGCATGATTTTCGACGTACTTGCAGACATATGGATGGTGACTGCATGATGAATCAACTCCTAGCTCAACAACATATTCCACCATTCACCTCCTTACAAGTGGCATCCTAAAAAATGCGTATAAAATTGTGCATAGCATGTGCGTAGTAGTTTCAAAACGCTGCACAACAACCATGTAGATAATCAAAATTTCATAAAAAGGTCCACCTATATAATCAACACTCTCATACTACCGAAGCCAACCTTCAAGATGACAAAAAGTGACACATACAACCTTTGCAAAAACTAAAAATATTCTACTACTCAACACTGATAGTCTTCTAGCAAACATCAAAATTTGTACATTCAACAAACAAACCATTACCTTCTCTTTATTTTACTGGATCAAGTTTTGTTGGTGGATGCCTTGATTTCAGTGCTTTTGGATGGAGCATCATCTTCTCTAATCAATTTTGGTTGAGATAGCTTTGACTCTAGCTTTGGTTTAGGCCTTGGTCTAGGTACATTACCAGGTGGAGGCACTCCATGAGCTTGTCAATACTTCCTCACCAACCTCCAAGATTTTTCCAACATCTGTTTCATGAGCCTCAACCTTCTCTTCAACACCAAGTTCCTGACATACAAATTATTTTTGTGTCTCCTTGCAGGGAGAGACCACTTGAAAAATGTCTTGCATATGTCCATTGTCTTGGAGGCATCAATCACTTATTTGTTACAATCCACAAGTAACTAGTTAACATCCTTCTTGTAGTTTTCATTGTATTGATTTATTTCCATTACCAACATTTGAAAATCCTCAAGTTCTTCCAGATACCTGTGATACTCCCTCTATTGATCAAAATCTGGTCTATTGGGTGATTGGGCTATTTATTTCATCTGTTGCACCCACCCTTGCTGAACTTTTTTTGCCCTAGTTGTAGGCCTTCTAGGTTTCACTTGGGGTTCCTCCAAATTCTCAAAATATACAAGCTATTTACCCTTATCCTTTGTAGTAGGCTTGGGGGGTTCCCTTTCTTCCTCCTTTGGCTAAGCTGTTTGTAAGGCTATCTCTCTAAGCTCTTAAACTGTTTCTTTAAAAATGCTATCTTAAGTTGTGATTTTGCAAGTGCTATTCGGGTCTTCTTCCTATATCTGGGTTGTCTCAATCTCTTTTGCATATTCCTCTTTCTTAGCTTCTGGAATGACATGAAATAGTTGAGGAGCTGGCTCCTCAACAAATTGCCTGGCCTTTGACCTAGTTCTAGGTCTCAATAATAACTGTGGATCTTTAACCGTCTCCTCTACTTTCAACTCTGTCAACTGAACCTTTGTTGTTTGAACCTTTTCGACATGAACATTTGGTGCTTGAACCTTCTTCTTTTCTTTTGTGCTTTACTTATTGCTTGTTTTTTTAACTTTGTTTCTTACTCTGACTTTATTCCTTCAGTATTGTCTCAGTTGTTGGTTCATATTTTTGATCTTCTTTCTCTTCACAAAATTCCATGAGTGAAATATCTATTTGAATAAATAAACCAAGACTTGACAGACAACTTTTCCATTAGATATTCTTCCTTTAAAGTTCATACATGACCAAAATCATTATCAAAGATAAATGAAATAAACTAGACATGTGATCGTCTTTCTTAGCATGCACTTTTTATGCCATCCTCACTAGGCACTTAAACAAATATTAGGGTAGGTTCATAGTACTTTTAGTTGTGAAATGTACCAAGGTTCCAAGTTTATATTGATAAAATCTCGTGAACCTACCCTCACAAGTGAAATACATTTGTATAAATTTAAGTAGCTAGATATGATTATTATGAAGGTATGTTATAGGGAAGGTTGTATCAAATTTATTCTTAAAATGTGGTTTAACAAACTCTTCGAATAATGAATCATTTAAATCATCTCCCTTGAACCATTTCTCTCCATCTGTAGGAATATAAGTGCTTCAACAATAAATTTCTCTGAAATAACCATCTCCAGGTCTCCTAGCTTGACTTTTCTCTCCTTGAGGTTCAAGGCAGACAAACTGGCCATCTTCACATGATGACCTACTGCTTAGATCTTCTCATAGAAAGGGATACAACCCAAGTTTTCAAATTCTACCCAAATCGTTGGATTAGATTTGAATAGGGCTATAATTTTAAGTTCCATTCTTACTATTTCCCCTCCCTTGTAGCTTCTAGTGGGATCCATATAATTTTTGTACAAAGGGAAAAAATTCTTAAGATTTCATGGAAGGGTACATGGACAACAACAACGATAGAAGAATTTGTTTTCTAGAAAGAAATGACAGTAAGATGTGTTTCACAGACATGCTGCGCAGTGAGGACAAGGTTTACTAACACCTTCAAAGACTAACGAAAAATTACACAATCCTACAAACTATTACCAAGACCAGCTCAACATATAATAGTCATCACCATTCATTCGAAAAACCTCGATTTCAATTTTAAAATAGAATTTGTGTGGCACAGGGCATGCACAATGACTCATAAACAAGAGGCTAATCATGACTTGTCTAACCCTGAATTAGACTCATTTAGAAACATTAGGATATGATTGGTAAGTCCCTACCTCTAGATTAGTAGAAAAGTCAAAATCAAGTCGTGTCAAATTTGTGTGCCTTTAGAAGGATGCTATGCAGCAATTGCGTAGCAATTGGATAGTCTTGTGCGCAGTGATGATTGCGTAGCACCAATGCGCAAAAAACAACTTTGTGATAGCTGAACTCTACCCTTGATCAATGGATTAGCTGCGAATTAATCCTTGTTCTTCAACCATGAAAATTAACCAGCTTGATTTCAACAATGCAGATAGTGTGCAAGAGATGTGGCAGTCACTTTGTTTGATTTGAATTGGCACCTATTTTTCATGTAGCAGATGTGATAAGGTGCTCCATTTGGGGTGATATGATGATTGCGCATGGGAATCATTAGAACGCCTGGGTAGGTACATTTCTTAGATAGTGGGGGGGAATATATGGGTAATGTCATGTATAATATGTAATCATGGTATTTTGAGGGGATAGCTTTAGGATGGGATGGGGAAAATAAAAATCATATGACTAATGAATAGGGGATAGGAATGGGGATTTATGATGGATAATGGGAGGTTAGGTTATGGAATTAGGGAAAAAAGGGTATATTAGAAGGGGGAAAAGAAATAGTATATTCTTAAAAGACCATTTTGCTTGAGAAACATAAATATGATTGTAATTAACTCAAGAGAACTTTCTGACATGTGCATAACTGACACATACCCCATGACTTGACTGTTCAAGAATTTGTAACCATGACTCCCAATGAATTGATATTGTTTCATGCTTTGACTGGACTACTTGATGACTAAACTCATGGTGATGTTGGAAAGTGACTTTCTAACTTATGACATCGACAATGATGATAAGTTCAACTTATTAAAACTGAAAATTAAAGGATTCGAAAGACATTCGAAAAATTAAAACTACTGAGCCTAACTGGGTTGAAATGATCATGTCTCTTGATTTGGGAATTGGATCAAGGCAAAATTTATATTGTTGGAAAGTTCTTAACGACACTAACATAATGATGTTATCCATATTAAGTTCCAAAAGAGTTGGAAAAGAGTGAAATTTAAGACCACATTTCCATAACGAGACCATGGAGATTGGGTCGGCATCGTAACTACCTCCTTGTAACCTTCATTTTGGGTCGGGATTATAAGGGAGTACGTTAGAGTTGCGGGGCCAAATAAGGCCCAAACAACATATGTGTGGGGCCCGAATTAGGCCTAGACCCAAACAATGTTGGTGTGGGGCATAAATGAGGTCGGGCCCAGACAAGAAAAAATTTGTGCAAAGGTCTAAATATGGACAGGGCCAAATAGTGTTAGTGTGGGGCCCATTGATTTTGTGGATTTTGTAATTTGGATTTTGGCACATTCATAAGTTGGGCTCATCATCCTCCATCATCGGGTCCTTCATGATGTGTAATTTAGATGTGGCATGTTCATAGGTTTATCATCCTTTATCCTTGGGTCCATCATCCCTATGCATAAAAAAAAAACGTTTCTTATAAAAAATGCATGGAAAGCACCAAGTAGATAATTGGAATCATTTTCAACATAATGGTTCGAATTCATTAACACATGTTGTGTTGAGTATAATATGGAAGAGCATTTTCATATTTGGTTCCAGTAAACCATAAATTTTGGGAGGGAGCTACGTGAATCTAACTAATCTCATAATCAATAATAGACTCAGAGAACAAATATGATAAGTACGATGCTCCATGTAAATAATATAATGGTTTGTCTTATGTGACAATGGTGAGCACATAGGATTAATTAGGTTAAATAAATTCTCACACTACAATAGAACAGATGTGTGGTGTACCCACAAGTTTGTATGAATCCATATCTAAAGTGAATATTAAAATTAGTGTAGTAATAGAGCTCTTGTCACATGGATTAAAAAAATAGACTCTAAATATAATTTCCAATAGTTTTATATATTTTGAAGAAAATCTTAAACATCCATGAAAAATATATTTAAATGGAAATTGATTCCCACTTAATGTAACAAGAAAGAAGCTTAATATTAAGGAAATATTTTTTGCTGCGCGTGGAAAGCTTCTCTGTGGCGATTTGTATCTCCCCTGTGCGCGCGCCCTGAGGGCCTGCGTCCCTTAGCCCCTTATGTTTCATCCCGACTGGTTCAGCCTCCTTCTTCCTTCAATGGAACCCCCAGACCCTCCGCTAGACATAGATCCTCCCCCTGAATCATTTTCCTCTACTTAGGACGAAACTGCAGATGATTTCGCATCACTGATCTCCTCCATGGTTCCCCCAAGAACCAGACCCTCCATATCAAAGTTTGTGAAGAAACTGGATGAAATTCCTGAGATCATCCTCCTTCACGGAGCAGTGTTGTCCCTTTCTTAACACGGCTTGGTTGGCCGGTTCACAGGCCTCTGGCCTTCTCCTCTCTCAGTTCAGAAGTGGGTTGAGAGGAACTGGTCCTCTTCAATAACTGGGAAAATCTCTATTAGATTCTGTGGAAGAGGGTATTACACCTCCCTTTTTGAAACAAGGGAAGACATGGATCTAATATTCATAAACGACCCATATTTCATGGACATGCAAGAGCTATATCTAAATAGACGGACGCCAGACTTTGACCCTAAAATGGACGTGCCAAGCGCAGTCCTTTTTGGGTCAGACTTCCTCCTCTGGCCGGGTGACGAATCATTCAAGGCAATAGGGAATGTTGTGGGAAAATATATTGACATATGCGAGCCAAAGGAGAAAATGCATGCCTGTGTGAGGATATGCATCGAAGTCGGCCTAGGAAAAGGCTTACCGGGGGTAGTGAATATCATAGTAGACAAATGGACGTACATACAACAACTAGACTACAAGCAGATATCGTTTAAATGCAATTATCTCATGAATATGGTCTTTTTTCAAATAGGTTCTCTAAAAAACAAGAAAATGAAGATGTAGAAGCTTCAAAAGCAAAATGGGGACAAGTAAAAAAGAAAAAAGTAGCTAACAACCCCCCTCCACCCCCCCATACCCAACCTATAGCTGCCTCCCAATCTGGCCCTCCTCCCTCCTCACCTCCTCCTCCTAACCCTCCTCTTACTCTCTCCTCTCTCCCTATTTCCAACCCTTTTGGTCCTCTTGAAGACCTTCCCATTATTACCTTCTCCCCTCACCACTCCCTCCCTCCTATCCTCACTCCATCTCCCCCCAATCTACCTCACAACCCTCCTCCCCCCTCATTTTACCAAATCTTGACAAGGAACTAATAAAAAGACTCTTTACTCACCCTAGAACACCAAAAAAAATCAGGAATAAAGTCAAACAAAGAGTTGAGAGATGAATCGACAGCAAAAGAAATGGAAATGGGCACTCAGTCGCCCATGGACTCCTTCTTTGGGAAAATATCAAGAAATAAGGAGAAAAACCAACATCACCAAAGAGGGAAAGGTCCCTCAACACCTAATCAAAATAAATAATGGTTGCGGCCTCCTAGAATTGACGTGGTTTTGGGACATCAACAGAAATCAATGCAAGAAAATACATATTAGCAATGGAAATCCCAGACATACTAATGCTACACGAGACCAAAAATAGTGCCCAAGAATCTGAAATTATGATTAAAAAAATAAAAAAACTATGAAGGAAAAACTCGACAAGCTCAGGGGCCTCGGGGGGTAAATGTACTCTATGGAGAAAAGGAAAAGGGGAGCTACTTCAGCAAAAATAAGAGCATCATTGGATCGGAACAGACTTAAAAGATATAGCCACCAATGAGAAATACTATGTGGTCAACATATATGCACCAAACCATTATAGGGAGAAAGAACAATGTTGGAACACTGTTAAAAAGACCCTAAATAATTCCCAAAACATAAAAGCAATACAATCTAGTTCTAAATGTGGATGAGAAATTCGGAGGAGTGTATCACACAGACCCATCAAGGGATGCAATAGAAAATATAATGGAAACATATAAGCTTCTTGACATCCCTCCCAACAACAACAAGTACACATGGAACAACAAGAGAATAGGTAGCAGCAACATAAAGGAAAGACTAGACCGCATTATCGTTCAGGACAACATTTTATCCAATTACACCTCAACAATGTCGATGATTATTCATACAACAACATTTGATCACAAGCCGATGGTTATCTCTCTTGGGACTTAGAGAAACCAAGGTCCCGTCCCTTTTAGATACTTCCCAACATGGAACATCACTGAGGATCTGTAAAAATTAATTACAGAAGTGTGGTCTCAAAGAGTCAGCGGCTCTCCTTATTTTGTGTGGGAGACAAAATTAAAAAAATTGAGAAAGGAATTGAAACTTTGGGCCAAGGTGTTAGATTGAATTCTAATCGCAAGCGTACGAAAAAATCTCACTTTAGCTGTGCATAAAAAACAACCCTAACATCAAATGTGGTTGTCAATTTCTTAAGATCTGCAGTAGGTGATCAGAATAAATGCTACAAAGATCTAGATCTATGCAGTTAAAGACATTAAATAACGAAAATAAACAAGAGTTGCTCCATACATCCAATAGACAAGACAAGAATTTATAAATATTTTTTGTATTATGACACTTGGGAAGGGAACACAGAAAGATGTTACTATTCCCCATCAATTGGATGGGTTCTTGTATGTCCTCAGTGCTTCAGATCCAAGATATATCTCTCTTGATGGTGTAGAAAGCCCAAACAAAATAGAACTCAAAGGGAGCTCACAAGAAAAAATATAAAAATATGACAATGATGGAGGATCAAAGTCAGACCAAAAGTATAGATCAAAAGGTGATAAAAAAGGTAGTGAATGAATGGGAAAAGCCTTCTATTTATAACAAAACATTGAGTTAGTCTAGATATTGGTGCATAGTTAAAATATTATTAACCAAATCTAGATCCAAATTACTTGGGAATATTTTATTATTTTTGGTGGAGGGAAAAGGAATTTAGAATTGGTTAAATCCATTTATTTAGAAATAAATAAATAAATAAATGATTCATTTATTATTTCAAGGATGAGGTTAAGGAATAATTATATAAATAATGATTTATTTAATTATTTAAAAATGATTTAGTCAAATTCAATGAGGAATATTATTAAATAATGATTTAAATAATTATTCCTAGTTAATAATAAGATAAATAATAATTTATCTAATTAATTCTCATGTTTTTGTTTAAATATCACGAGAGATATTAATTAAACAATGGTTTAGTTAATTATCCCTAGAGGAAAATCAAACAAATAAGGATTTATTTAATTATTCCTCATGGGGTTTCTTGTTTAGACCAGAAATAATTTAATAAACTATGGGTTATTAAATTATTTCTCATAGTGAAAGAAATTTTACTATGGTAAAATTGGTCTTACATGGTGTACTTTAGTCCATCTAATAGTAACAGGTTAGATGACCAAAAAATGGTGTAATAGATTTCCCCCCAACGTGCGAGCATTAGGAGCTAATCGTATGACCGAAGTACGTTGTAAGAACACAATCACTAGACACTGACGGGGAGTTAGAGAGAGAAATATAAGACGGACTGAAGCGAGATAGAACAAGACCTTGATGAGGTGAGACTTACAGGTGCGACAAGTCTCTTTTATGAGTGAGTACCTATTCTCAATGAGGTGGGGGAGGCATACCTATGCCCGCCGAGATGACAAAGTACAAAGAATAATGGTGCGCCCTACAAACATGGGACTGAGCTATATAGTGCATGTTGGCATAAACATGGGCCAGAGAAAAAACATAATGGATCCCACATACATACTGTGCTTGGGAAAATAGCCAGGACTTATAAAATAATATCTAAGTACATGAGATATAATAACAACCAAAGAGGCCCTGTAAAAGAGGAAAGGGCTCTGAAAATCTGAATGATACATGCAAACTATAAAGGCGTTGCAAGCGGCTAAGGTAGAAACCATAAAATCTGTAGAGATGCATCCAAGGCTGTAGTAAATAGGTCATCCGGGTATGTGGGGGGTTACCTGAAGGGCCACCCCCTCATGAGGTCTGAAACATCTAACACACACCCTGGAATCACTGGTACAATCTGCTGCATCACTGAGCCATCAAGTATACAGATCTAGATCATGCCATAAGGAGCTATAACTGAGAAACAATCAATTCAAAGGGAAATAAAGGGTCCCTTTGCTTGATCTGAGGCACCGAACAAGAGTGGAATCTGGAACCAAGGTACGTCACCCTTTAGACCTGTCTTCTGGAATGAATAAGATGATGTCAACAGAAGGAGGTCTACCATAGGTTAGGTAATAAGGAATCCTCAACTAAGGCATGATGGATAATAGTAGAGCAACTGATAAAATGACACCTGGGATGATGGTGAATGGGGGGTACTAAGTAGCGGGCTGACAACTTCCCTTGTTAGAGCATAAAGGGCATGAATGACTTGATAGCCACTAAATAGAATCTGGAGGGGATAGGGGATAGTATGAATAAAGGCCAAATGTGCGACACGAGAGAGGTACAAAGCAATGAAGGATGGAAGACTGTGACAGGAGACAAAAGGAACTCAGGACATACTCCATGAATGCGATGATGACTCAACTTGGATGCTCTAAACAAGGGCGACTTGATGAGGCTGCCACACAGAATAGGCCCAGTGGGGACCATAAAAACATGAGTAAAATATAGTTACTCACGAAGAAAATTGACATGATCATCGACAAGTATGAAGGCGAAGTGGTGCCCCAAGTATAAGTGTCACCAGTGAAGAAATTTGATTTTGAGAAGTAGTGAAGTGACCCTTATTGGAAAAAAAGGCTTCTAGGTGAAGTATCAAATCACCAAAAACGAAAGGATATCCATTTGAGTGCTTGGCGAGAGCTTTCCAATGGTGATGATGGTTCATCGAATCGAGCTACGGTTTGGTTTTAATTGGCAAAGGAAAAATTTGGGGTTTTTATTTTAATAAGGAAATTTCCATCCAATTTGATTCATTTGCAAGTGTAACTGTGGTGAATGTAGAGAGGAGAAAATGACCTAAATCTTGCGGTGATTGTAGTGGATAAACCAACCGTTGGAATCGAGATCCGTGAGTTGAAGGTAAGAGGCCTAAACATACTCTTTCAATTTAGTGGATTAAAGTTTCAGATTAGGCACCCAGAGCCCAGGAACAAACCTCTGCTCCACCTCACGGCCAGGTCACACTTTTTGGGGTATGTTATGCGACATGGGTAGCAGGTACTGGGCAAAAAACTGCGACCTATCCCAAGAAATGGCATAAAAAGTGTGACCTGTCAGAGAAAGGGGTTTTAGTGATGTTTTTGGATGAGAGCTGGGATTTTATGGTTATGATGCAGTATTTCCTTTCTGTATGCTAACAAACATGATGGTTTTGTGTAGGTATGGTAGAGTTGAGGATAAACTGGAGAGAGAGAGAACTAGATGCATTACGTTCTGAGATATGAGGGGATCATGTAGTTCGCGCCACATTGGCCAGGTTTGGGGTCCTAAAATTTGTTGAGAACCCATTGATGAGGGAAGGAGAGCCCTTGCTAGCCCAGATAGTCATCTATTGGGACTCAAATCATGAGATCTTTATAGTGCAGGGGCACCAGATCGAGCTGACAGTTTAGGACATATATTTCCTGACCGGTCTCCCGCCACTGGGGATGGTGGGAAACACACAACCACTGTTACTGAGAGGGAGGAACAATATGGAATTTGTAGATCGCCACTATCGACCAGGTGCCCATGTGAAAGGCACGCGGATATCGATCGGAGATCTAGAGAGGCTAGAGACTCGTGTTGTGGCCACAACGGTGCTGCGGATCCTGGGAAACTAGGCACTCTACCACATCATTGGAGGGTAGATGATGCTCGTTGAGGGTGTATTGAGTGGGACCTACTATGGGTGGGCCTATATGATGTTGTCGTCATTGAAATGACAACTGTCAATGTGCAAGCAACAGGTGTACCATGACTGTGCATATGGGACAATGATTTTCTCACTCTTCTTTGGGAAGATCCATACACATCATCCTCCTATACAGATCCAGGATGGGGGCCCGTGAGAGCCCAGGATGCATTGCTGGGGGAAACTGTTGTGTAGAGGAGGTGGGTTAGTCGGACGGGTGTTCCGACCTAAGTTTTTTGTGCATTGGGATCAGATGCCATTATGCATAGATGACTATCCCTATAGTGGGATGAACTATCATGGGGACCCGAACTTGCCACTTTTGCTAGGTTGAGAATGGGGGCCAGACGGTAAGTGAAAATTTTCTTATCTTTTATGATGCATTTTAAAGTTTCAGAATATTGTATATGGTACTGATTCATTTACTTTTGGTATGCAGATATAGCACCGGTGAAACCAGATGGGTATATCGGACGACCTGTAGTGTCAGGAGCTGCAAAACCTACTGGATCAAGGGGAACACAAAATGAGGATGCAATGGCCTTCCTGGAGGATGACTACCATAGATGTGAGAAGCTGCTAACCGGTGTTTCTGATCGCGATTGGCAGGACCTTGACGACCAGTACATAGAGCCATGTGTTGGTCTATCCTCAGAGTGGCGAGGAGTCATGTGGCACATAGCGATGGCCAAATAGTGGATGCATGATATACGGGCTGCAGGAGCAGAGCCATTGGCCCGAGACCCTCCAGATAGTCATTAGATGTAGGGGCATGAGGTGCCTTAAGTTTTGGTTTTTGTAAGATGCTATGGGCATGTCATATGTATCAGAGTTAATGGACTCCAAAACATTGTATATTTGGATGACACATATTATGGATATGCATCATTTTATGGTTTATGGTTATTGTCTTGTGTTAAATGCGTGTGATAAATTCCAATCTAGAATATTGTTTGCAATGTTATCTACATAGTGATTTTGGGCTCTAGGTACATGACTAAATATAATGGTTTCAAATTCACGCATTAAGAGCTTCACTCGTAAATATATTCTAAAATGGACTGGATTATGCACACGATAAACACCATTCAATTGCATGACAAGCAAAAAATAATCTAAAGAACATGAAGGTCGAGGATGCGAAGGTCAAGGGGATTGGCTAACAAACCTATCACTACTTCATATTCAGCCTAGTTATTTGTGGCAGCACCAATGCATATTCCGTTAGAGAGGACAAGAAAATGCAAGGGGGTGAAAATGGCCCATGATGTTGAGGCTAGATTCCAGGAGTAGCGACTTGCACCATCGGAATAACTGATATATGGTGTGGAAGAGGGATCCATCTGAAAGGTGCCACAAACCAACATATGAGATGATGATGAACAATGTTGGAAACCTGAATGCAAGGCAGAAATAAAACAAGCACTGTTGGGGGAATGCTATGGGTAGAATTTATACACCACGTACACTGAATAGTGGATGGTGTGGGGGAATTGTCTTGGGGACAGCTTGTGCTGAGGTCGTGAAAGTCACCATAGACATAGATGGTTCCATTTTTCTTATGGGATGGATAGGTAAAGTCAAGGGTGGTAAATTATTACATAATGTCATCATCACAGTAGAAGATGGGGTGATTGGTGGAAGGATGACCACAAGACGTGGCAAAGCTTCCTGAATCATCATGATGAGAAGTGAGGTTCACATGCGCATCATCAAGGAGGGTGACATAAGAACAAGTAGATGATGAATCTACTGATGTTGAGCCCAAGGTGATCACTGAAGGGAGGTCAGGCGAAACAGAAGGGGATGCCCTAGAGGGGTCTTTCACCGTGGATCTCATAGATGATGAAAGGTAGAGGATAGTGGCTGAAGACTCCGTCATCTCGAAATTGGGAGGGGGTATTTCAATGGGATTGGATGTGTCCTCTGGTTCTGGCGAAGCAAAACTTGCAAGTAAGGGAGAGGCAGAATCGTTGCACTTGGCCTCGAATTGGCTAACCGCTTCCAAGGAGGTGTGGAAATCTTCGAGGCAGGGACAAAGGTGAGTATAGTGGCCATGGA
This sequence comes from Pinus albicaulis, assembly GCA_034641835.2. Lineage (NCBI taxonomy): Eukaryota > Viridiplantae > Streptophyta > Pinopsida > Pinales > Pinaceae > Pinus > Pinus albicaulis. The sequence continues at coordinate 391,958,456 of CM076575.1, forward strand.
AATCACACAAAGAACAAGGTTGATTTGTGTACAAATTCTTAAGTTTCTTGGCTGAATTCAGTAAATTAACATGGACATCTAGGATATCAGACTCAGGAAACACTTCGTTGAATAAGGGTTTGAGACAAGGAAATTTGAGACAATTGTGGGTAGCATAATTAAAAACATCACACAAAGCACACAGAGGTGTACGCTTTGGAGTCTTAGGAGGAGCAAGTGTTTTCTGGGCAGCCTTGTCCTTAGGTGTCTTTTTGCGAGCTTTGTCCCCCTCACTCGAGGATTTCGCAACTGGAGTAGATTCCTATTGAGGTGGCTGAGGCACAAAAGCGAAGGGAGGAATCATAGCGACTAGTTAGACTAGGGTCAAAGTAGTGTAAGGTTTGAGCTGACTAGGCAGGGTATTGGCTGGGGTATCATTGTACCAGACTGGGATCCCCAGGGTCATATTGGGAAGGGTCAAGGTAGCCATAATTGGCACCGAACATACTCTGGAAGGGGGAGCAAGAAAAGGTATCTGATCGGAGGGGTAATGGCTAGGAGGAATAGCTCACAAATGGTTAAGGATAGCAGAAACCATTCCATGAGGAAAAAGAGGATTAGGGACACCAGCTATAGATGAAGGGCCTTGAGGAGGAGGTCCTGAAGGTTGAGTCGAAGTACTAGGAGCTAGTTTCAAAGGGCTAGGCTTCTAACTAGTCAAACCAGACCATTTGAGGTCGGACTGAGATGATTGCATCATGAAAACATTCGATGAGATAGGGTTAGGGATAAGGGGGGAAGACCAGTGAATGAACCAAGAAAAGAGGAATATTTATAAACTTCGGGTGAGACACTGGTTGGAGGTTTGACTTTTTGTTTATTGGCCACCAAAGAAATAATGGACTCTGGAGAGGTTTGAGACTTCGGTTCGTAATATCTCAGTTTATCTATAGTTATGATATTTATGTTGTGAGGAAAGCACATGTTACGGTGAACCGCATATGGGATAGAAGACATTACATAATTATAGCTACGACCTAATAGAATGTTGTAGTATAAGGGGGCATCAATCACTTCAACGTTAACACAAACAATTTTTCCCGCAAGAGTAATAGGACAGTTGCGGAACATGCCAAGGGGCTGGGAAGAGTGGCCATCCCACGCACGGAGGGTGATAGTGGAAGGGGCTAACTTGGTCGATCCAAGATTTTTTCAAATAGAAGCGGACATCACGCAGGTGGATGTCCCCTCGTCAATGATACATTGGGAGATGTTGGAATTCTGGATCTTGACGGGTATTTGGAAGGGGACGAATGCAAGTATGGGTGGATGCTTTGACTTGTCAGCATCAAAGACAATCAAATGACCATCTGAAGGATCCACAACACCCTTGGTAGTTATTAGAGATTTACGTTGTGAAGGGCACGACTGGAGGACTTCCAGCGTTGACATGGCGGCAGGGGATTGCACCAAGTCATATACTATACTGTAGGTATCGGCGGCTTTATCGGAAGCAATGTTTCTACGAATGATCCTTTGGGGATCTTGGTATGTACCTCTGCCTTAGGCTGAGGAATCTATAAAGTACCATTGGGTGTCGAAATTGTCTCTATGGGACTTGAGGACTAGGGCTTGGTTGCAGACGTAGTGGGAGGCTTGGTGTATTGGTGTGACCGAGTCTGAAGGTTGAGATCAATGATATTGGCCTGGTTAGATTGCATCATAAGGATCTGGTAATCAGAGGTACCATATGGAGGAGGTTGAGCGTCCGCCTGACCTTCAGGGGATTGGGCAGCCACATATCCTTGCTATGGGAAAGGATTGGTAAACACAGCCTATTGAGTAGGCGCAACATTAGGAGGAACAAGAGCATAGGCTTGTTGTCCTCGAGATGTTGCTTGATCTTCCCACAGTTGACACATCTGAGGTAAAAGGGGAAAATAATGGGCATAGTGACCATAAACACCGCAATAAGAACAAGGCTTATTTGTACGAAGAGGCCTGTTCTGTTTGGGTTGATCGCCCTGTTGCTGAGTTGTAGTGTTAGATGTATTCACTTAGGGATTGAGTCCTTGATTACCTTGAGTGGGTTGGTTATGGTTTCCTTTCCTCTTCTTTTTGGAAGTGAGAGGATTAGTCACACTCTGCTGCGCATACACCTGACCCCGAGAGGGGGGTGGCTGCTGCTGTGGAGCTTGAGAAGGCATGGGAGGCTGAGGTGCTTATGTTGGAGGAGTTGGAGCACCTGGCTGTGGATACAGATAGTAAGGAGGTTGAGCAACATTGGGGTAAATAGGGTGGGCAATAGCAAGCCTTGGTGTTAACACTGGAAAATCATACAGCAAAAGACGACATTAATTAATGTCAGGAAAAAGTATTTACAGGGCTGGAAGACATTACAGAATCTAAAAAGTATTTAAAAATATCTAAGGTCCGAGGAAAAATCAAATTTGAACAAGTCCTAAATTCTCTTTGCGTGCATAATCCTTCGTGAAGAGCGCCTTTTGCACACTTTTTTCCCGATATGCGCGTAATCCTGGGAGTGGCGAAATGTCACTATCTAGGACCACACAAAGCAAAGGACAAGTGACCCCATACTTGAATCTGCCTAATAACAGCCACCAATGCCTCCTTAGACACTAAGTGAGCACACTAGAATATTTGGAGCACACAAAGGAATCATACCCCTCTCTTGGGTCACCATCCACAATGTACCAAAAGAGGGAAGGGAGGATTTGAAATCTTCTATATAAGGCCACCATGAGATGAATAATTTGTGAACACATTGTTATGCTGGCCAGAATTTCCCAAGAAATACCAGCAGTGTGTGAGATGGAGCTGAAGATAGAGGGGACTCAATTGTTGGACATCCAACAAGTTCAGTCCATCACAGTAGAGAGAGAGGGAGACTGCACTGAGGCAAGCTTGGGATAAAAAAATCCTTGCATCGAGACCTAGAACCCATGGTGTAGGGGCCCTTTGGCAAGAGGGTAAAGTTTCACTCTTATTACTACTAGCGCTCAATAAGAGGGTCCTAGAGCCATTGTTCGTATTATTTTTGTCGTTTGACTCTTTTCAGAGCTCGTGTTTATTTGTTTTATTTTTTAGTTTAGTTTTTACTTTATATATGCATGCTATTTATCTCTCTAGTATGCTTATGATTCTAGCTTGTTCCACTAACTTGATTGACTCCACTTCTTTTTCTGCCTGTTACCAATAACTTAAGTGGGTAGACCACACCCCTTAAGTTGGTGTGATTTCATACATACATGCACCAAACACACTCCAACAGGATTGGCGACTCCACTAACTTTTATTACCAAGTTTATGTGGTTGTGCTTTTTTTGCAAAGACCTCTGTCTGTGCTATGGAGTGGAGCTGAATTTCCCCTTATTTCTCTTGCAATCCCTAGTTCATCCCAAGTGACAGACTGAAGTAGAACAGCTCCAAAATTTTCTTGCAGGAATTTGTGCACACTTTCTCCCCACAGACACGTAGGGCGCGCGTTCAGAGCTGCCCCGTGCGTAGATAGCGCGCCTATTTTAGCCTTTTGCGTGAAAAATACAGAATGAGAAATTTCTCCCTTATTTATATCTTTTCCTGCTTGTAAAGTGCTTGTCAGCCCCTAATACACCTGCCAACACTGGTTGTGGTACCTCGCAGCTTGTTAAAGCTCACTCTTAGCTTCTTTTTGTAGGCTTAGTGTCAGTTTTACTTCAAGATGATTTTTGCAAAGTTCACACATAGTTTAAGTAGGGGGAAAAATAACTTGCATTCTGAAATTTTTTTATGTTTTGCAAATTTTGGTACTTACACACCTAGATAACTAGCCAAAGTAAGTGGCCCAAGACCACGCATGCATAGCTAGTTTTCTTTTTTCTAGTGTAAAAGTTTTAGTTTAGTTCAATTTTTGCACTAGGAATTTTGGGACTAGGATTGAATTGTTTATAGAAAAGCAAGTAATCTCTGCTACCTTTGCATCCTTCAGTGATCCTAGGTAAGCATATGAATGCTCCCTATTCAAAATTTGCTATCTCCCTATTGTTAGTCACATAGATTAACTAGGAAAAATAGAAAGCGACCCATAATTCGCACATGTTTTTTCTTTTGAGCCAGGAACAATACAACATAGTTTAAATATGGGATTTTGTAAAGGATCATCGAATATCCACCCATTCAAACTATGTGCTTGTCCACTTTATGCTCACACACGCTCACCCACTAAGCGAAGCAAAGACACTTAAAACTAACTTAACCAAACTCACTAAATTCTCCCCACAGGGGCCACAAAATAATTTATAGCTTAAGTTAGGACCAAGGGGGTAGGCATCCCATAAACTGCCTTGATCATAATTAATATTGAAACATAGAAGTTGTCTATTTAGGGAGCTTCAAATCCACCTATCAGCCCATGACAAAGAAAACTCAAGAGCGACAGAGACTTTTTTCAGAGGGGGTTAGGCCTAGGCATAGTGCGGGAAGGTATTGGTCAGGGCTACCTGACTTGGTTGTACTTGGTACTGTTAGTTGACTACCAAGAAGCCCAAGACTCGAACGCTCATGTGGGATGGTGGTTCTTAGTGGTAAAAAACTAGGGCATCCTTTTACCTATAGGTGATGGTGCAGGAAAGCGCCAGACCCTCTACCCTTACCTTGGTGGATTTTATTCGACTGACTGGGGGTGTTGCAAGCTATTACGGGACGTTGTTCTAGCACTCGCAAGAAACATTCTCAAGGCCCAATTACATTTTAGGGTGTGAGGATGAATAGGTCTTCTAGGATTTTGAGTATCATATGCAAACAAACAAAAACCACTTTTTTGATTGCTTGATCACATAGATTAATTTAAAGTGAAATTTATTTTATTTTTCGCTTTGTTTTATGCATGTGACAAGAAGTTTTCTTTGATCATAGAATCTATCCTCTCAAATTTTTCCAAAACAAAACCTAGTTGACACTAGGATGGACCCAACAGGACCTCGTCGATATAGGTGTCTTTTGGACCTCCTCCCATTACTGGGAGGGGTTCCAGGTCTTTCACCAATCAAGAGTCAAAGAAAGAACACTGCCACCATTATTGGTTCATCCTTTATTTGGGAAGCCATTGTTGGGAACCCCGGTCGGTCTCCCAACACCACACCACACACCACTCCTCCCACAACCCCTAAGGGGCAGAGGAGTGCATCCCATCCGGGAAGCCAGCCAAAGACAAAATAGGGTACGTCATATACTAACCCTCTTCGTAATCAAAAATTTGTGTTTTCGCACAGTGCATTGACGTAAATCTCCCAGTCACCTTTCTTATCTTCGTTGAATCTACCTTATTTAACCAATTTGACGAATGAACCCATCGCACATGATCCTACATGGCCTCCCATGCCCACGAAGCTCCCTTCGGATATTCCAAAATTTGAAGGCAAGGAAGCGGAAGACCCAGGTAATCATGTCATGACCTTTCACCTATGGTGCTCATTGAACAATATCATTGACGACACTATTCGATTGAGATTATTTCAATGCACTCTTACAGGAGTAGCTGTGAAGTGGTATGTGGAGCAATCCTCAGATTCACATGGAACCTTTAGCACCCTCGCTACCACGTTACTAACATATTTTTAGTTACCCATTCACCATGATTCCAGAATGGAATTACAAACTCATTTTAGACACACCCCCACCGTCCATATCTCGAACCATCTCCATGAATGGAGGTGGCATCGTAGTTTATGTAAAGATAAACTCGATGATTGGGTTCTCTTAGATTTGTTCCTAAAAAATCTTACGACAGATATTTCAAGTGGTGTGGCGCAACAAAAGCCCATATCTGAAGAGGACGTAATCAACAAAGTCTAGCAGCTTGAGCTAATTTATACGCAGTCAGGATACATTTATAACATCCTGCTTAACGCCCCGTGCTTGCAAAATGATCAAGAATTTCCAGGCACGTCGAACTCTGCAGATGGACTAATTGGGTCATTGACCTAAGGTTACCTAGGCATCAACAGTCAAAACCCCGGTTACACATACAGTTCTACCCAAAATGTACCTCAACCCAGTTTTCAAAGTCACCATATGCCTCAACAAAATTTGACCAATAGGACGCCAGCGTATCACTAGGGAGGACCTTATCCTCCGGCTCAGGGGAATCACTACATAGAAAGAAACACTGATGGAAGAGCTCCCCTCCAACATCCAGGTGCAAACTAGGGACCGCGTTATGCTCAGTCCTTAGCACATGACCCACCTATGAAAACCAATGCACATGTGAACTTTGTGCAGCCATCCCAAAACCAACCACACCAATACAACTAGGAGAATTACCCTCCTAATATGGTGAAGAAAAAATCCAAAAACAAGCCAAAAGGGAACCCTGGACAGGGGATAACAACCAACAACGCCCACCGCGATCCCGGGCTTGAGGCAACTCCAACCAGAATCAGAGCCAGGAGCCAAGAAAGGCCCAACGTCTGAGCAAACGGCCACCTCTTCGAACAAACCATTCTTGTTCGATATGTGGTGAGTAAGGCCACTATACTCACCACTGTCCCAATCTCCCTGAGCTGAAGAAGCTATAGAGTAACTGAGGACAAGGAGGATCTACCCAGTAACCAGCTGTGATGCAAGAACCTTTACCCCATCAAGGGATGGTAAGCACTCAGAAGCAAAATATAGACGACTTCGGGAAAAGCAGCCATGAAATTTTGACTGGCGAAGAGATGTTTTTTCAAACACGGAATCGCAATTACGACACCACACCAGACACCAATACGTTAGGGGCAAGTACCAGTGCACCGACTGCACCTTTGACCATTTCAAAGATGCTTATAGAACCATTGGCAAAGATGGCGAAGGGAACTAATAGGCGAGCAGGAAAATACTCCAAAGCGGCCAATAATTATAGTATCGTGGACGATTTAGCACAATCTCCCGCTGCTACGTCAGCTTTGGAAGTATTGCAGTCATGCCCAAAACAACGGAAAGTCATACTTTCCGCGTTAGGCACTATTGACGCTACCGATACATGCCTAATGGCTTTTGACTTAGATAAAGCCACCCCTAGGCTTCCTTCCATGGTTGCCTTCCAGATACCAGTGTCAGTCCAGAATATCACAATTCACCGATGTGTCATAGACGAGGGTGCATCCATGTGTATCATGTCCAAAAATGTTTGGCAGAAGTTAGGTTCTCCCGAACTAAAACCCTCAGTCATCACGCTTCGAGCATACAATGGTCATCCATCAACCCCCGTCGGCCTCTACCAAAACGTCCCGATCTTCTTAGCCGGAAAGAAGGTCCACATAGAAATTGAAGTCTTGGATGCTCACCTAGACTACAATATACTCCTTAGGCAGAGTTATGTGTACGCCATGTCTTCCATAGCCTCCTCTGTCTTCCGCATCATGATGTTCCCCCACGGGGACCGCATCATTACTGTAGACTAACTGACGCACAGCGAGAAGCGACCCCTAACAAACACTGATGTAATCCTACCTTATGTAGATACATCCTCGGATGCCCTTTAGCCTACGCTGCCTCCCAAACCCCTTTCCTCTACCCCCCAGCTGGTTTCATCTCCTAGCAGGTTTTGGAAACCCTGGTATTACCCAACATATCATTGGAAATCCCAGTTTGGTACCTCGTTCCCACTACAGGAACAAGAGCCACCCATGTTACTACCACAGGATTGAATCCCCTCAGTCATGAGGAGGCCCCACTCATCCAAGAAACAGTCGAAACCACCCCTGCAAAGGAAATTCCCATTGCAGAACCGATGATTACGGCTAAGAAAACCGAGAAAAGAGGAAAGAAGATGGTGACTCTTGCCGTTCAACGGGAATCACGAGTTTGTGCCATATGAGACGTAATAGGTCACCCTACCCATATCTATCTGGACCTGGATGAATTAAAACCACTCCTTGGATCTGAGACAGACATCGTGATATCACATTCAAGTAAAAAGGAGCCTACCACCAAAGGTAAAGGAAAAGCATTGCGTACCAATCATGCATACTAACTCTGTAGCAACTATGGGCACTATAACCATCATTTCCCAGAGATCCCGCGATATAGGGACACCTTACACGCCATCGAGCAATCCTATCAAGAGGATTCCCCCACCCAATCTGTCAGGGATGAACCTCGTATCATCCTGTACCTATAGGAAGAGCGACGATCACCTAAAAGGCTCCCCGTCATACCCCCTCCCCCAATCAAAAGATGCGTACTTTGCGATGAACTTGATCATTTCATCATTGAATGCTCAGCGTTGGAAATGTTCCAACAATGGTACCCAGTCCATATAGTATAATGCACTGACATGGACGTCCCATATTCATGTTAGATATGCGGTGACAACCACCCAGTACGTCGTTGTCACTACATACTGAGATTCTGCACAGCTCTAGCCTGTATGTGATCAACCATAGTCTGCCTCTCCCGAGAAGATGGCACAGACTCAGAATCTGTGAATAGTTCGAAAACCCAAGAGGATGTGACGGACATATCCATCCCATTCTTTTCAACTGAAAGACGACCAATCAGGGAGATTCATCCCCCACCAAATGCTGACAACACGACTCATCATATACGATTCATATCATCATGTATAAGAACTATGACTTGAGCTGTCTTCTCATCTACCATAGGTGTTGAGTCCACTGCAACTATGAGAGTATTTGTTCCTACGACAATGCAGACCCAATCTATCTACACTCTGTTGACCGCGTCTGGTTCCACCACATCCACGATGGAATCCCTCTCGTGTCTCTCAACTAGCTCCGTATGGATCAAACCCATTCAACATAACCCTATGCAGGTAAAATCCCCCTTTGGGTCCTTGTTTCATTCAAATGAATATATCCTAGAGGATATGACAGAGCTAGATTATCCACGAGATGTAATGTGTCACCGTTTTCTTTTTCTCCCCAAGCAAATGTTTAGTCCTAACAAGGTAAAATAACAAGAGATCTATGCGATTGAATTAAAATATTTCCTTCCATCAGGCAAAGTCAATTGGTTCAAAAACCCCATCCCAGCACCTGATGCATTTGAGGAAGGAAATATGTCGAATATCTGACCTTCCATCAAGGTGAACATATCCCAAAATCCTGCAAAGGTCGAAGAAATCTCACTGGGGGCAATATTCTCTCTAGAAGAAATAACCTTCTATACCCAATTGCTACAAGAGAATCGAGATATATTCGCGTGGGACTACTCAGAAATGCCCAGGCTTAGTCCTACTATCGTAGAGCACCATATTGACACTTGGCCTAACGTACCTCCAGTGAGGCAAAAACAACGTCAATTGCACCCATCTAAGGCATAAGCAATAAAGCGAGAAATCGACAAGCTTCACAAAGCTCACTTTATCTACCCCATCGCCTATACATCTTGGGTTTCAAATCCTGTTCCCGTCATGAAAAAATAGGGCACTATACGCGTTTGCACCGATTTTTGGGATTATCCCACTCCATTCATCGACCAAGTCATCGATTCTTGCACAGGACATGAGGCTCTATCCTTCATGGATGGGTTCTTCGGGTATAATCAAATCCAAATCCGCAATACAGACTAGTACAAAACTGCATTCACCACCCCCTAGGGCACATTTGTATACAAGGTAATGCCATTTGGTCTAAAAAATGCTGGAGCCACCTTCCAAAGGGCCATGAACTATATATTTCATGACTTGGCACACCTTATCCTCGCCTACTTGGACGACTTGACTGTACGCTCCAAGAAGCGCTCAGACCACCTCCAAGATCTGCGATTGGTATTCCAACAATGCTGTCAATACAACCTATGCTTGAACCCCCTCAAGTGTGTCTTTTGCGTCAGCGCAGGAAGACTCTTAGATTTTATCATGTCCCAGCAAGGAATTTTTGTGGACCCCCTCAAAGGCCAAGCCATCAAAGAGGTACCACCACCTCAAAACCTCAGGCAACTTCAAATCCTGCAGGGGAAGGCCAATTTTCTGAGATGCTCTGTCCCAGATTATGCCACCTGTGCTCAAGGGTTCCTGCACCTCCTCCGCTAGGACATCCCATTTAAATGGGACGATTACGCCCAGAAATCGTTTGATGCGCTGAAAGAAACATTATATTCGGCGCCCCTCATCAGTCCCCCAGACTATGACAAATATTATATCTTGTATTTATCAGCTTCCGAGTCCACGTTAGCCAGAGTGTTGGTCTAGGAAGGCCCAGATGGGAAGGAGCACGTAATCTACTACGTTAGCGAAACCTTGTCGGTTCCAGCATTAAGATATGAGCCTGAAGAAAAGACTGCACTAACATTAATTTATGCAGTCCAGAAATTAAGAACCACTATGATCATCGCAGATATTAATCCCATTAAATACCTGCTCACGCGTTGCCTAATGAACCATAAGTATGCCTGCTGGATAGTCATTCTACAAGAATATGACTTACAGTTTCGCTCCCCCAAAAGCAAAAAGGTGCTTGCCTTAGCAGAGTTCATTACGGATCTCCCAAGAGATACCAAGGGATCACTAGTGAATGATTTGCTACCCGATGAACACCTCTTCTTTGTAGCAACTGACGACCCTTGGTACAGAGATATTATTCTGTTCTTGCAAACCCAAAAGTTTAGACCTCATCTCACCCGAGATGACCATCAGTGGATATGCTAGCAAGCCCCCGATATCTCCTCATGGGCGATGTATTATATCGACGAGGCATCAACACCATTTTACGGCGGTGCCTCACCCACGACCAAGCGGAACAAGCTGCTAATGACTGCCACGGAGGCGCTTGAGGCAGCCACCTATCTGGCATGGCCACCACCCAAAAAATCCTACGGGCAGAATGCGAACAATGCCAACGCTTCACCCATAAAGAAAGAGCACCTCCCGCTCCTCTGCATCCTGTCATCGTTGCTGGTCCCTTTTGTAAAGGGGGAATAGAATTCATGACTTTCAACCCTGCCTCATTGGGCAACCATAAATACATCATTGTGGCTATCAACTATTTCGCCAAGTGGGTTGAGGCCATGCCTACATACAACAACACAAAAGAAACTGCCGCTCAATTTTTGTTCAACCACGTGATCACCTAATTTGGCGTCCCCAAAGAGTTAGTCTCCGACCAGGGGAAACAATTTGAGAACGAAGTTTTTGAGGAGCTATCTCACCACCTCAGATTCACCCACGAATTCGCTTCACCATACTACCCCCAGTCCAACGGACAGGTAGAAGCTATTAACAAAGTACTCAAAACTATGTTATAACACATGGTGAATAACCATAAAGCCAACTGGCACCATATGCTCTTTTCTGACATGTGAGCATACTGCACAAGGGTAAAAACGTCCACTGGTTTCACTCCCTTCCACTTAGTGTATGGGGTCGAGGCCCTGATTCCCATAGAACATGAGATACCAAATTTACATGCCGCCATCGAACTCCTTGATGATACCCAGCCTCTAGAACAACGGCTAGTAAAACTAGAGCTTATCGACGAAAGTCGACGACATTCTCTGCAACACAATGAGGCCCACAAGAAAAGGGTAAAAGCATCATTCAATCGCCACATCACCCTTCACTCATTCACCGAGGGAGAATTAGTCATCCGTTATGATGTCGCAAAAGAATCTCTAGGGAAAGGAAAGTTCGAAACCTTGTGGGAAGGACCCTACATCATCAAACATTTCCTCCAACAGGGGGAATACATCTTGATGGAACCAAACGGGACCTTCCTCAGCAACCCTGTCAATGGAATTTACATTAAGAAATTCTACTTGTAAGGGCCAAAACCGACCCTTCCCTTGAGTGAACGTACACAACCCCAACCACTCAAAAATTTTGACCAAAACTACTTATTTAAAAGTTCTCAAAGTGCCATCATGGATCACCAAACTAAACCCTATTTCGGATTTAATGATGGAGCATCAAGATGGTCTCAAAGTTTAGCTACATCCACCTGGGTCATCTATCACCCTGACTGATCGCCACTCTGCTCAAACGACGTGTGCATCAGTTTAGAAACAAACTATCAAGCAGAATATGACGCCGTCATCGGACTTATGTGCGATGCCCTCCATCAGGGTATACACCATATGCATATCTACCTCGATTCCCAATTAGTAGTGTCGCAGTTTCACCAAACATTTGAGACCAGAGATACACATTTGTTTAGAAAATATTTGCGTGCCAAAATATTAAGCAGAAAATTTGACTATATCACATTTACACATGTACCAAGGAGTCAAAACCAAACAACTGATCGCATAGCTAACAATATCCTAAACCGGAATGCATCTCGAATAAACCATCATACATGAAAACCAAAAATATAGATATCCATCAGCTTAATATCAAACATAAAACGAAACAGGTGAAATAACACGTAGAGCTGCAAAACAATATCTCTCATATATATATATATATATATCACAATGTATATGTATGAATACAAAAAATAGTGTCGCTGGCCCAATTTCTAGCCCAAAGATACAAAAGTCGTCAAAAATAAGGGAAGCATCCTCATAATGGGTGCTTTCCCTGTGTACAAGAATACTCTAGAGTGGTGCCCCCTCAGGAGGGGCACCAGGACCCACAATCACTCCCGGTGCCAGCACTAGAGCTGTCGTCACAATAGAGATCGCCACCCAACGTAGAATGGGCCGATACTCCCTCTCGCGGGCCATCACTGTCTCCAACTAGACCTCCTCGAAGTCATCCATAAATCCTCGAGCAAGCACCCCCTGGGTCAAGCGGTCCACTCGACCACATGCATCCTCAAGAGCTGACACCAGAGTAGTCAGCTCCTCGATACGAGTCTCGAATCGTATCTGCACATACTACTGCTACATCAACATGAGCCTGCTCAGCCGCAGCCTCCGCAGCGGCCAAACTGTTGCCCTCTCCTGAAGGGCCAGTACCACACCCAGGTCCCCTAGTAGCACCTTCTCCCTGATCACCCCTAGGTCACTGTAGAGGATCGTGGCCAACCAAATGAGCCACGGGCTGACCCAACTCGCCAACATCTGCAAGAGTTACCAAAACGATGTCAATGTCGCTAGAAAAATACATAAGTACATGTATACTCAAATAAATGCAGAAAACATACAAAACATACCTGTAGGTCCCCAAGCATAACCAAAAGGGCGACCCATGTTTGGATCCCCTTGGAAGTCCATCCCTACATATGGGAATGGCAAGAACATTTGTGGGTTGGCCTTGAACCAGGCCTCTGTTGTGGCATTCCAATAACGCCCCACCATGCCACCACCGCCTCACGGCATCACCGGAGCCCATCTACTCATACGAGGCTCCTGTGGCCCCCTAGGAGGCACCGCCACTACTGGCCTCAACAACACTACCCTCTCGTACATAATGCTGCACAAGATACTAGCATACACAAACGACTTAGATCCACGATGGACCCTTCTGAGTCGCGCCACCATCCCATCAAAGTAGAAACAGGCAAAGTCGTAAAAATGCTCTGACCTCAACCGATGTAGTACTCCAACCTGCGGGCTTGATGCTCGATGTAGAGAAATGAACCCTACCAGTCGCATAATCACCGCTAGAGCACATCTCTCTGCTAAATCTATCACAAATGCAATGTTGATGCACCACTCAGTAAGAGGCGCCCCACCATAGTGGCGTCTTCAAAATCCCTCCAAGTCCACTCTCCCAGAAGGGAGTGGATATCTTAGTGCCTCACCCTGAGGCAGTAACCCGGTCACAAAGTACACATCTGCCTTAGGATGGATGACCAGGTTCATCCCTCGCAACATGAACATGTTGCACCTCCTGCGCCAATGTCAGATCACGTAGCGTAGCAGTTGGTCCTGTGACCGAAGAAGCTCGTTCTCCGCAAACTTTAGGAGCCCCCATAATTACAGATGATGGCACGCCCCGGCATCAGCAGCTAGCGTAGTCCGGAGCCCAGGGTAGTCCTGCTCCCTCCACAATAACCTGTCATCAAAACATGTACCCATCAATACAGAAAAAACAAAAAAATAGGAAAAAATCCAAAAACAAATTGCCTCGGCTTTCTGCGCGCCTGTATTTTTCACAGGCGCGCTAAAAAAATGAAATAGAGTGCTTTAGCATGCTTATCCCCTGAAAAATCACACAAGGGGTGCGCCTTTGCCCTGATTGGCTGCGCAATCTAGGGCAAAAAACACCTAGAATCCATAAAAACCAAGTCTGTGCGGACCCCGACACCATCAAACTGAAAAAAGTAAAGTGCAGGACGTCATGGAGGTTACCTGGTCATGATCTTGCTAATCCCTGGTGCTCAGGCTGACCATAATGGTAAGAAATGCTACACAGAAGCCTTTGACCTCTCAAAAACTCAACAAGTACAATGAACTGAATTAGGACCATATTCACCTATATATCGCCCTTTTCAAAAACTTTGGAGGACCATAACGAGAGATCAGAAGGTCCGTTCTCCAAACTGTAAGTTGCACCGCAATCAGCACTCCATGATGGACAGAGGCGATGCCACAAATTCGCACTCCCGGATTTTTTTCAGCACCGACAGGTATTCCCTCTCTCATCTTATTTTTTAAAGCTCATGATTTTCAATAAATTTTGATAAAGAAGATGCTTTCACTTGAGGTACTTGTTTTTGCAGGAAAAGCTCACAAACCATCCACAACGTTATCTCCTGAAAGTTCCAGAGAAAGTATCATTCTACCCCTAGCATGATAGAGTCCTAGAAAACTCTGCATATCCTGACATCATTTCTCCATCAGAAATAAACCATAGGATCCTCATACCCGAATGTGTTTATCTTCACCTCACCTTGCACATGATAAACATCCTTGTTGGCCGGTAGAGCCTCCCCTCCATGGCGCTCGTCACCCACAATAGACCATATATCACAACAAAAGTGGCGCCATGGCCATACCACTTCAGTCTGAGAAGCACCTCGGACAACCAGGTTGTACAAGCAGATCAAAAGCGCACCACCGCACCTCGTATTTGGCCCACCATACCTCCACTAGCATAATCCCATCTACGAGACTTTCTCATCCGCTTCATCAACCTCGCACATGAGACCAACCAATGGGACCCCCACCCTCAACAAAACACCTTCCTCACAACATCAATGAGTGAACACTTTCATGTTTTGGGGTACCCGTCTTTGTGTTTTGTAAAAACCAAACCCCATTATTTTATTCTTTTGGTAAGTGTACAAAGACCTCGAATGGTGCACTACATCCTTCACCCTCTCATTTCATCTTTTCTCCCATAGCAACAGTCCCTGAACACCCTTGGTCAGAGTATTATACCCCCATGCACCAGCCACCATGAAATTCATAGCCAGTTTATGTCCACCATGGAAGTCTTATCGACTCCAGGGATTTCCCCATCAGAAATAACTATGACTGCCGCCAAGCTGCTTAGAATACTCCAACCTTGGGCCACTGAATCCCCATCATCAGTTTTCAGTTGCCCCTCGCTAACATGCCTATGTTAAACCCATCACATCCAGGTCCCTGACCCCTTATGTTGGCGACCCCTCGTTCGGTTGAGGCTTCCTTTTTTGTCGACTTAGACCTCTATTTTCCGAAAAGAAAGCAGTACCTTGGATCACCCCACTCCATACAAGGGGCATCCTCGGGTGGCACTGTCGGAGACATCATTGTCCACAGATGTCATCGATCCTCCTGACATTCGACTTCGACATAAGCTTTCATTTCAAGATGGTATCGTACCTTAAAAACATTGCACTTTGATCAAATCCGTTGAAGACCCGTGCCTCCATAACCATCTTTGTCAAAAATGCTTACATGGGAAGGTCCCAGCCAACACCTATGCGTACAATGGGTACCATATTCCACCTATTTTGAAAGAAAAAACGCCCCTGAGGGCGTCAACAGTCATCGTCAGCAACCACCAGATCACTACCACATCAGTGATATCGACAAAACAAGTATTTGTCAAAATATATTTGTTTAACTAGCCACAACATTACGAGCTTGGGACAGGCCCGCCTCATAGAAAATTTGTATGTGTATTGTAAATTGTATTTGCTTACAGGGATCCCTTAGGACATGGTCATTCTCTGAACCATTACAGGGTGTTTTCAATTACGAGCTTCACACAGGTCTCTCTCTCTCTCTTTATGCACGATACAGAAAAGAAACTATAATTTATTTCGGCTATACAGTTCTTCCTAGACCTCACACATTAGGGGGAAATTGTTAACACTGGAAAATTGTACATCAAAAGATGACATTAATTAATGTCAGGCAAAAGGATTTATAGGTCTGGAAGACGTTATAGAATCTAGAAAGTATTTAAAAATCTCTAAGGTCTGAGGAAAAATCCAATTTGAACAAGTCCTAAATTCTCTTTGTGGGCATAATCCTTCGTGAAGAGTGCATTTTGAATGCTTTTTTCCCGATATGCGGGCAATCCTGGGAGTGGAAAAATGTCACTATCTGGGACCACACAAAGCAAAGGACAAGTGACCCTTACTTGAAGCTGCCTAAGGACAACCACCAACACCTCCTTAGACACTAAGTGAGCACACAATGGAATATTTGGAGCACACAAAGGAATCATACCCCTCTCTTAGGTCACCATCCACAATGTACCAAGAGAGGGAAGGGAGGATTTGAAATATCCTATATAAGGCCACCATGAGATGAAGAATTTGTGAACACATTGTTATGCTGGCCAGAATTTCCCAAGCAATACCAACAGTGTGTGAGCCGGAGCTAAAGATAGAGGGGACTCAATTGTTGGCCATCCAACAAGTTGAGTCCATCACAGTAGAGAGAGAGGGAGACTACACCGAGGCAAGCTTGGGATAAAAACATCCTTGCATCGAGACCTAGAACCCATGGTTTAGGGGCCCTTTGGGAAGAGGGTAAAGTTTCACTCTTATTACTACCAGCGCGCTCAATAAGAGGGTTGTAGAGCCACCATTCGTATTATTTTTGTTGTTTGACTCTTTTCAGAGCTCATGTTTATTTGTTTTAGTTTTTTAGTTTAGTTTTTAGTTTATATATGCATGCTATTTCTCTATCTAATATGCTTATGATTATAGCTTGTTCCACTAACTTGTTTGACTCCACTTCTTTTTCTTTCTGTTACCGATAACTTAAGTGGGTAGACCACACCCCTTAAGTTCATGTGATTTCATACATATGTGCGCCAAACACACTCCAACACTTTGCATTAGAGGATGCGGTTGGGCAAAGGTGTGAGGCATGCCGTGTCCTGGATACATGCTTCCGAGAGGGGGAAAAGTGCTAGAGGAGTTGGCCCATCCCAGAGGGAAACCATAACCCATAGGAGGATGAGTGTACAAATGTGAAAGGCATCCAACGATACCATCATTGGCATGAGATGCCCCCAATGCGTTGGCACCACCAGGTCTAGGGAGATCATGTAAGACAGTATAAACATAACCAGATTGCGCGTAGATCAAGTCATATTTCAACGCAACTTGGAGGGCTTCTTCGTGAGTCTAAGGCAAGTAAGAAACAAAATCTTTACCAATAGATGGAAAAATGGATTTGAGAAACCAGTCCATGTCGACACGGTATTCGAAAACTTGAGCTCGACATAAGCTCTTCCTTCTGCGCCATTCTTGAACATGGTCAGATAGGCGGGTGGCAGAAGTTTGACAGAAAGTGTTTAAGAGTTCGGTACCAGTGTCATAGAAAAGGGTAAGCTAGAAGTAGGATATAAATTCCTTTGCAAGGGTTGCAAAATTAGCATGAGAGGCAGTGGCCTAGTCGACATGCCACTTGGAAGCTTCTCCAGTAAACATATGCTGGAATAACTGAGGACGGATAGAGTCATTAGTGATAGAGTTGGATGAACACCACATGTGGAAAGAACAAACATGGTTGGTACGATCCTCTCCATCATTTCCTTAAAAATTAGGGATGTATGAAGGAAGCTTGGTTCACATAGCAGGCCAACCTGGATCATGGTGTATGGGGTAATTAATCAACTGGCTAAACTCGAGAAGGCTTAGTCCTGCCATATAAGGAAGCAATGGAGTAGCCAAGACCGTTCCTGTTGCGACTCCACTAGTAGTTGCTCCAGCATTAGAGTCGGGGCCACCACCAGCAGTAGGTCCTGCACTAGACATGATGAAGGTGAAAGGTGGAGGAGAACTGGGGATAGGAGCATAAGGAGAACCCGATGAACTAGAATCAGAGTCAGAATGGTGACTCAGCGGAGGACTAACTCAGACCCTATGCGGTGGAGCAAGTCTTCCTAATGGAAACTGAGGATGAAGGTCTTGGAGTCTTCAGGATGAATGCCTTGGGGGCATAATTATGGAAAAGATACACATAACCCAATAAGGAAGAGAGGTAAACAAGGGCACGCAGGTGAAGATTAATTAATTAATTATAATGTTTTAGTCTTGGCCTGGCGGTATAAACCAGGCACTCTTCGCTTAAGGTGTGTGTGTGTGTGTGTGATAAGTGTGTTAATTTTAATTAAGGCCAGAAGTCTGTATAGAGAAAAGAAAAAATATGTTGTATAACTGTAAATAAAACTGAAAACAACAATAAAATAAACAGCTAAAGATGCATAAATTTAAACCCAAAAAGGAGGGCTTCGCAATAACTAGTTTAAGGGTGGGAGAAATCTACTCAAAACACACAATATGGCCAATATATCTAAGGTCAAGAGGGGCAGGGATCTAAAGGTCAGATCTACTGAAAATATGTGCAAAAAACAACAAGAAACCAGAGGGAAGAATGATGAAAAATAGGTGGTGAAATGATACAACCTAAAGGGAAACGTAGGGGACCCTAAAGGGAGGACCAAAAGAAATGAAAAGAGGTGTTTTGGATGGAAAAATAACCAATCTGAAATGGATCTGAAAAGACAGGTTCAGATATGAAAAAATGGCTGAAAAACACTGAAATATCAGAAGACCTTCTTCTGCTAAACTCCTCCTCAAAAGGTGGAAGCGTACTGAAGCCCTGAGGGGCTTGGTTCCTACTTCGACGAGTAAAAATAAACAATTACAGGTCCAAGACGGGTAAATATAGAGGTCATAGAACCCTAAATAGTGCCCCAGACAAAATCTGAAAAATAACAGAAAAATCCCGCAAAAAAGTTGAGGTCGTAGGTACTGACCTATTTTCTGCTGAGGTCGTAGTTTTTGGGCAATTTTCTACTATCTGAGAGCTTAGGTTGCAGGTTTTGGGTTGAAAAGTGTGACCTACACTTATGGCTATCTCGACGGCAGGTTTCAAAAAAATTTGTCGTCTCTGTCGTGACTAATACCTATTACTTGCGAAAATGGCCCAAAAACACACGAAAGTTAGAATTTTTACAGTTTTAGGGTAAAAAAGGTTAGAAAAAACATCAAGGAATGAAAAATAAGAAGTTGAAGAAAAACCCTAGTGGTTGAAGCAGCTGGTCATGCAGGGATTTGAAAACCGATAATGGTCATAATTAAAAACCCTTGTGGAGTCGCGAGTTGTTAGAGTGAATTCTAGTCGCAAGCGTATGAAAAAATATCACTTTAGTTGTGCATAAAAAAAAACCCTAACATCAAATGTGGCTGTCAATTTACTTAGATCTGTAGTAGGTGATCATAACAAATGCTACAAAATCCTAGATCTATGTAGTTAAAGACATTAAACTACGAAAATAAACAAGAGTTGCTCCATACATCCAATAGACAAGACAAGAATTTATAAATAATTTTTTGTATTATGACACCTGGGAAGGGAACATAGAAATATGTTACCAGTCCCCCTCAATGGGATGGGTTCTTGTATGTCCTCAGCGCTTCAGATCCAAGATCTCTCCCTCTTGATGGTGCATAAAACCCAGACAAAATAGAACTCAAAGGGAGCTCAAAAGTAAAAGTAGAAAAAATATGACAATGATGGAGGATCAAAGTCAGACCAAAAGTATACATCAAAAGGTGATTAAAAAAGTAGTGAATGAATGGAAAAACCCTTTTATTTATAACAAAATATTGAGTTAGTCTAGAAATTGGTGCATAGTTAAAATATTATTAACCAAATCTAGATCCAACTTACTTGGAATATTTTATTATTTTTGGTGGAGGGAAAAGGAACTTAGAATTGGTTAAATCCCTTTATTTCGAAATAATAAATAAATAAATTATTTATTTATTATTTCAAGGATGAGGTTAAGGAATAATTAAATAAATAATTATTTATTTAATTATTTAAAAATGATTTAGTCAAATTCAACAAGGAATATTAAATAATGATTTAAATAATTATTCCTAGAGAATAATAAGACAAATAATAATTTATCTAATTAATTCTCATGTTTTGGGTTAAATATGACCAAGAATATTAATTAAACAGTGGTTTAGTTAATTATCGCTAGAGGACGATCAAACAAACTATTTAATTATTCCTCATGGGGTTTCCTATTTAGACTAGGAATAATTTAATAAACTATGGGTTATTAAATTATTTCTCATAGTGAAAGCAATTTTACTATGGTAAAATTGATCTTACATGGTGTACTTTAGTCCATCTAATAGCAACAAGTTAGATGACCAAAAATTGGTGTAACACAAGGAAAATGACAAAAAAACACAGAAAATGAAGGTTGATTTAATAAACAAGATGGAGGTACTTCTAGAGGCAGAGGAAACTAAGGAAGAAACCAAAGAAAGCCAAATTTCAAGAAAAGGCTCTCAATTGGGAAATTTATAAAGAAAATAGACAAAAACAGGGGACAAAAACACATATTTTTCCACAACTCATTGAAAATTAGAAGGACTAGAAATCATATTGACATTATTCAGATTGAGGGAAGGGAGATAAGAGGCCCAAATGATTTAAAACAAGAAGCATATAAACATTTTAAAAACCTCCTAACAACAAGTGGAGAAAATGAATATTATGAGACCTTTCTATGACACGTTCCCAATAAGATAAGTGTTGATCAAAATATGGAGCTCATACAAGAAGTTGAAGAAGATGAAATCAAAAAATTTGTTTGGAGTCTTCACTTGGACAAGGCACCGAGTCCTCATGGTTTTTCAATTTCTTTCTATAGACAAAATTGGAATATAATCAAGAAGGACCTAATTAGAATGATAAGGAATGCATTCAAGAAAAAAACGTTGGGTGGATTCACTAATTCATCCTACTTGGCTCTAATTTCGAAAGATGAAAGGCCTTACTCCTTTAATTGATTCTGGCCTATTTCATGATGCAAGTCTTCTTATAAATTAATCATAAAGACCATAGCCAATCAAATAAAGAAACTTCTTCCTGAAATTATATCGGAAAACCAAGGTGGTTTTGTTCCAAATAGACATATCCTTGACAATTTGTTGGTTGTCCAAGAAGCCTTGCATTCAAGTATGTTAAATAAAGACCAAGGAATTATCATAAAGCTGGACATGGAAAAGGCATTTGATCGAGTAAGATTAACCTACATAACTGTTTTCCTCAAGAAATTTGGTTTCTCAAATGAGATCATTGAAGTCATCATAGCATGCATTGTGGGACCTTGGATTGCCCCTCTGATAAACAGAAGGCAAAGTGAATTTTTTCAGAGCTCCCAAGGGTTGAGGAAAGGTTGTCCCCTATCTCCATTTATATATATTATAATAATGACAATTTCTTTAATTCGGTCTTTGGATAACAACAGGAGAGAGTGATTACTACTGGACCTCCACATCTCCCATGGTGTTAAAAGCATCAATCACTCATGTTTTCTAATGAGACATTGTTGATGGGTGGGGCATCGTGAATTATTTCCAGAAGGTTTTAAAAAGTGTTGGATAAATTCATGGAGGCCTCAGGTGGGCTACTAAATAATGAAAAATGTCGAATCTATGGCTGGAATATGCTCCCTCACACCCTACAAAGAATATATCAGATTTTAGATATTCTATCACAAGCAAATTGGAGCCATTTCCATTATCTAGGACTCCCTATATCAAAAGAAAATTTGAAGGCAAAACTATGGAGTACCCAAATTGAAAAGATGAGGAAAAAAATTCAAAGTTGGTGAATGCAATGGATAAATTTAGTGGGTAGAGTGATTATGATCAAAGCCATTCTCACAGCACTACAAATTTCCCAATATGTAGAAATCTTGGCACCGATCAGCACCCATAAACCAATAGAGATAATAATAAGATGATTTTTATGGCAAGGAAGAAATATTGAAACCAAAAATTTTAGTTTGGTAAAATGGGATCAGGTAACAATTTCCTATGAAAAATGAGGCCTATCTATTAGGTTACCTAGAATTATGAATGTGGCCCTTGGGGAAAAATTTGTTTGGGGACTTATCACTGGGAAAGATTGATGGTGGAAACAAGTCCTGGCCTCAAAATATATGAATATGCACCGAAATCTTCTCCTAGATGGGAGTGTTCCAACCAGACCATGCTCGCAAGTCTAGAAGCTTGTTAAAAAATTCCTTCCCATCATCATAAAGCATACCTCTAATCTCCCTAGAAATGGAATAAGTGTTCTACTATGGGATGAAAAAAAAATGGGGAATTATCCAAATTCCTCGTATATAGATCTCCATGATTTAAAAAGGTGGATGACCGCTAAGGGGCTGATCACCTTGCACTCTATCTCTCGTCGACAGAACATAAATTGGGTGGATTGGCACATACCAAAATTTCCACACAACTTAAAAATTCAATGGGATTCCTTAGTCATTCGACTTAAGGGAACAATTCCAACTAATCAGGAGGCCCAAGACACCTTCATTTGGGACTCGAGTGGAGGAGATTACTCGGTCAAGTCACAACACAACAAAATAATCAAGATTGGTCACCATGGAAGTAAATATGGAAAGTTGAAAGTCCGCCCAAAGTTAAAATATTTATTTGGAATCTTTTAAAAGGTAAAGTCCTTACATCAGACAACCTCAAAAGGAAAGGCTTTTCGGGTCCCTCAAGGTGCCCCATGTGCCTGAATGATGAAGAAAGTATCTGTCACATTTTCCTTGATTGTCCCTTTACAAAGAATGTTGGAACATACTAGTGAGCCCATTGGAGAACGACCTAAATTTCTCAAGCACTTGTGAGCCCATTGGAGAACGACCTAAATTTATCCATATTCTCTAAAACAGAAGCACACCATTAAAATATTTTGGGGAAGCTTGCCATCCTTCCTCTGCTGGCAGATCTGGTTATCCAGAAATAAACAAATCTTCAAAAGTCAATCTCCAAATGTTGGCAGAGTTCTGTCAAAGACACGGGGGCTCACAACTTAATTTTTAAACATGACAGGCTTGAGAGAAATTAATAGCAACTAGCTCCAACGGGAAGAGAGGATATGGATAAGATTTGCAACAAGAAGAAGCACATGGACAAGCAGTCCCAAAATAAAAAATCATATTCAAAATTAGAAAATAATATTAAAAAGGGATATTTCATTCTGTGAATGAAAAATATGAACAAACACTTCCTCCTCTTTGACGAGGCATCATAAAACAATCCAAGCAGAGCAGGTGCAGGGAGAATTCTCCTAGATTCGGGTGGAACCAATCTCGTCACCTATGAATGGGAATTAGGAAAAACCTCCAAAAACAGCGTTGAAGCATATAGTTTACTGATGGGCACCACGATCCTCTAAAAAAGGAGAATATAGAATGAAATAATCATGGGAGACTCAAATATAATTATTCAAACCATGCTCAGCTTTAGAACTCCTCCAAATTCAACAATGGGCCGAATAGTCAACAAAATTAGGAAAAATGTGATATATCTGGGTAGATTCACTTTCAAACACACACTTCGGGAAAATAATAGCAGTGTGGATCACTAGGCCAACTGGGCAATAGCTCAGCTCGAAGGAGAAACAAGAATCCAAAATGAGGTATCCTTCACCCCAATACCTTAGAAGGGTCTGCTTCCCTCCCCTGTCACAGTCTCATCGTAACAACACGAGGACTTTAATAGAAAAAATTAACAGGGAATCCAGTTTGAACAATGATCCTTCTCAAACTTGGTATAATTATGGTCCTTCCTGCAATGCTATACTCAAGCTTGACAAGTCTTGTCGAGCCAATGACTTAATCCCCCTCATCTCTTTCATCTCCTCTCCTTTCAATAGCATCGTCCTTGGCTTATTCCTCTCTATAGGGCTCGATCCTTCTCCCATCGACTTTGTCCACTATGATTTTGTGTTTTTAATAATATCAGTGCATGCTCCTCCAGATCAGGCTCGATCCATCTCCCTCTTGCTGTCATGCCTGATCGTTGTCAATACTATGCTCCCTGGCAAGCTCAAATGCTCCTTTTTCTCCGTGATGTCTTCCCCTTCCATCCTCCCTCTAACCCATCCCTCTCCATCATTTACGATCTTAGATATCCATATTCTCGCCCGCTCATCTAACAATACGTACGCTCTATCTCGAGCTTCTCCTTCGAGCCCAATTGTGCTTCATCCAATCACTTACTGTCCCTTATTTTCCATTAGATTCATTTTGGCTTTGTTTTTTTCTTCCTTCTCACTCTCTCTACTAAGTTGTCCCTCTGAGAAGCCCTACAAATCTCTTTCCAAAGCCTCCCTCACTATCACCCTTGATTTTGTTGAATTTAGAGTTGTTCTCCTCAAGAGGTGTGATATCCTCCAATCGGCAGCACAACTATGCAGTCTCGACACAGTCCTTTTCCTAGTCATCAGAGTGCATCTTGAATCACAACCAAATCCCTTTGTCTCCAACGCACAGAGGGAATATTTCTCTAACTCTCACCATTAAAATATTGACCAAAAGTATCCTCAACAACCAACAATGGATATGAGCTCAATAGAAAGAACCTCTCAAAATGAGAGATGCGTATTAAGAAGAGCCAACAAATATATGATGGAAAAATGAAGAGAGACAATACAAGAATTGAAGTTTAAGGTAAGATCCGAGAATTTGGCCTTGAATAGGCAGCCTGAGGGACATAATGAAGAAATAGTTTCCATCTACAAATGCGGCTAATCATCAAGGAATTTAACAAAGGACACAACAAGAGCACAACACAAAAATAAATTCTCTAATTAATATATAGTATATCTCATAATACAAAGAATGATATTCACTCGACATATATTAATCATTTTCCATTATGTTATGTAAATGTGTTTCTTTTCTTTTTCAGTTTGTAAGGTAGTATGCCAAAAACGTAGTAGGGAATTTTGGAAAGTTTGGAATCAAGCTGTTAGGGTCCTATAAGTATAGGATTCATAATTTGGAATTGACTTATGATATTCTTGTAAAAATATGTACATACCTTGCTTTCTGTAAGTTGTTTCCCCATATTTTGTAAAAAATAAAAAAATAGAAAATAAAAAAGAGGGTGAAAGTCCTAAAAGAAATATCAAAGGACTTAGAAAAAATAATATACCCCAAAGAAAAAGAAATAAAACATGAAAGTGAGCAAGTCCAAATGCCACTACTTTTTATTGATGATTATGGCAGAGTGTCAATAAATGCCATAATCCATGATGAGTTGAACTGCTTAATCTTGACTTGTCATGTTTCAATTTTAATGTTGTAGAATAGTGAATAAAAATTAGTCAGACAGTTTAATCTTGACTAATTAGTAGATAGGTAGAGAATAAATAGGAGCTCATCAGTTTAATCTAAGCCCTCAGATGATATAAGGTAGATTTAGATAGTTTTTATTGCATTCAAAAGAATAAAATGTTCAAGGTTGCTAGCTCAAATTCACCTACAAAATGGAAGAAAAAATGTTAGATTAAAATTTGGGTAGGTAGAAAGAAGTGGGAGAATCATGTTAATACTTTTCACCAGGGAAAATCACTAATTTCCCCTCCCCTATAGTTATTCTACATTCTAGACTTTCATTCAAAGAGGCTCAGAGCATTTCTCTGCCTTCTGTTGCGACCGAACCCAAGGCTCAATTACTGTTAAGTTAAAAGTGTTGAATTTATATGTTAATCCCTAATTGTCATCATTAACCCTACATTCATCCATTTGCACTTTAAGTTCATAAGTAAAGACCTTTTTACTTAATGAAAAAGAAAATCTCATTTGATTAATTCCCTTCATTCATAAAAGCATAAAAGCCCTCCAAAAATATTATACCCTGAGTAATAATGGTCAAATTACAAATGATAAAGCTTTGCCTTTTTATATCATCACTTTACTTAGTCATATGAATATATTTTGGTGTTTTCATTATCCTATGTCATATTAACTTCTTACTTATTTATTAACTCCTTATAAAATACCTTATCCTATTAATATAGCTCCTTGCATTTAAAATATTCCCAAAAAACCCACTAATATAAGCTTTTTGCCAAAGTTAATTACCCACATGTTTAAATTAAACCCCCAAATTACACCCCCTTTGGCATAAAACTAACCATATGTAAATATCCCGCCCCACTATAGTTATTAAGCCCTCATGGTTTAATAAACTATATAATAAAATAAAATACTTCCACGCTTATTATAAAGTTTAATTCAAACTAAACTTTATTCCCTCAAAGCCTTTGTAAAATACATCGTTATTTTCCCCGCATAAGACTTAAGCCCAGGTTAAAGTCCCCTTTTACCTAGTTTAAATCATGGTTAACTCCATATCCCGCCTCATGCGCATTCTAAACCATATATATAAAATTTCCTTATATATAACCATTGCCCGATAAAACCTTTTTCATTATACCCCGCATATATATAAATCATTCTATATATTAAAACCTTGGCTATAAAGTTTATTTTTACAAAGGTTTTGTTATACTTATAATGCGCCATTTCATAAAGCCGCCCGAGCCCCACCATAATTTCCCACTGCTATCATCCTTGCCCATAAAAATTTCTCAATTACCCTCTCTTGAAGAAAGCCAACTATAGAAAACTGTTTAATCTTGTTGTAGTTAATTTAAAATGACAAAAAAAAATTCACACCCAAGGCCGGAGGATCAAATCCTATTAAGCCTGGAGGGTCAAAACCTCCTAAAACTGATGCAGTAAAAGTTCCAAAGTCCACTCCTGTTATTTCTGCTATGTCCACTGTCACTGTAAATCCTCTTCAACCTACAGTGTCCACTGAAGAAGTCATCCCCTTGGTTGATGTAGATTACAAAATTGTAGACCCTCTAGTAGAATTCAATCTATTAGAAGTTCACAACTGGTGTCATGAAAATTTCCTAGACAAAGAAGAAATGCCACTCTGGGATACAAATATACCCAAGTATGTAATCCCATTAACACACCCTAGTTAGGACTTGATAAGACTATGCCAGAGGTATTATGTCCCAAATCAAAGATCCATTGTAAATAATGACAGGGAAATCCTTTTTTCTATCACTGCTGAGTCAATTAATGAAATGTTGCAGTTACAATTTGACCCTAGGGCAGTCCCATTATCTATTGAAGCATTGACACAATTATATTTAGGGTTAGATTTCCCTAAAAGATTCATGATTTTCCAGAATTTCATGCTCAGTCATGTGGATATCCCAAAGCTGAATCCTCCATATTCCACTTCTAAGTTTCCAGAGGGTTCTAGACATGTTATTTCAATGTTATCCTTCATCTTAGGATACTTTACTGATGAGTTTACTGATGAGTCTATCCTTGGATTTTTATCCACTTTATCCCCTGGAGAGCCTCTTGCTGTGGTCTTTGTTTTTGCCAGATTTATTGCTGATTCCATACACCACCAGTTGACAAAGCTACCCACTGAAGGGGTGTTTAGGTATTCTTCCTATTTATTCCACTTGTTCTTATTTTCACAAGCAGATCACTTCCCTATAACATTGTAAAAAATGAATGTAGAGGGCCAACCTCTATCAATTGTCTTTTGGACATCATTGTTGAGAAAGAAAGGAAATGAATACAATTATACAAATTTCATAGATTTATTTATCAGACCAGCTATGAGTTTGCTACAAAAATCAGAACAACCAAGAGTAAGTGAGGAGATGAAAAGAATATTACAACTGTCAGAAGAATGTAAAATGGGAGATTGGTACTTATATGAGAAGCACACTAAGTTAAGAATCTTTGGATCCAATTTTCTTCCATATAAGTTACCTAAATTTTTGACTATCAGAATTTTTTCTCTAGAATACTTGAGACAGGTGTTGAATGTTGATGCTATCCATTTCATGGCATTCAAAAAGAAGACACAATTTAAGCTAAAAAATCAGATTGGTCCATTTATAGTAAATAACAGGGATGCTGAGAAAGAAATAGAAAAGAGATTATCAGAGCTGAAATTTCAAGTGAGTTTTTCTTGGAATTATGATCCCTAAGGTCTTTTGAACAGTATAAGGATTAAAAATAAGCTGCCTCCTTTTATACATGAGCCAAAGCCTAATGTGGAAATTTTTTCCAATAAAATAGAATGGGCAGAAAATACATTGGTAGATGTAACTATAAATACACAGCCAACAGGAAAAAAGGATACCACACTTGCTGTGGTAACTCCTAGACAGCTAGAAACTTCAAACAAAAGGAGCAGAGATGATGGATCTTATACAACAGAAACTACCTCAGATACAACATTTAAACTCATCTACAATAAAAGGCTAAGATTTGGTTCCATAGGCAAAGACAAACTCATTGAAGTGGAAGATGAACCAGAGGTCAGTAATGATGAGGCAACTACAATAATAAAAGAGACATTGACAGAAATTGAAAAAGAACAAGCAACCTCCAAAGGAAAAGAGACCCAAGTAATTGAAAAATAGGTGAATATGGAAACTTCTTCTTCTCAGACAGTAGAAGACAAAGATTTTGATATCAAGGACAGATACAAACAGATTAAACAAAGGAATGAGGAGATTAAAAGTGAGATTTATTCTTAATTCCTCAAGTAGAAGCCAGGAAATAAAGACAGATTGCTTTTAGCATTTGATTATTCTTCAAATAAAATGATCATGTCCTATTTACAGCCTACTACTTCAACCCCTAAAACAGTGACTGATTACAAAAAGATGGAATTTGAAGTAGATACTAAAAATGTACATGAGTTGGATCAAATAGAATTCCATCGACATAGTTTAGAGATGCTATATTCCACTATGGTGATAAAGGCCATGAGTGTCACCAATTTGCAAAATACTATTATCAACTTGCAAGATCAGATGAAGCTTGATAAAGGCTCCTTATATGAAAAATATCTAAGGATCAAAGCCTTAGAAGACTTGATTCTACAAATAGGAGTGGACCCATCCAATGTACAAGTTGCTGAAGTCTTAATCAAAAAGAAAAATGATGAAATTGCTGCTTTGAGGAAACAATTAAAACTTCCTCAAAGTGAGCACCCACAGAGCAAAGAAATACTTCAGGAACAGAAAGAGAAAGAAGACATGATGCAGTTGATTATAAAGCTTACTGCTCAAATCAAGGTCATGGAAAGCCAATTGGATTTATTGATGAAAGAAAAGGAAACTGTGAAGGAAACAGAAGCTTCCACCATTCCCATAGTTATTCCTATTATTACAGCTGCTGTTCCTTCTACGTTGGGAGAGAAGTTAGCACCTAAAGAGCCACTAGCAACTGCAGTGTCAGTACAATCATCTACTACTTCCCAAAAAGAATCCTCAACATCACAAGTGCAACATACAAATGATGCAGGGCAAATTGTCAAAGCAATGGAAGAAATGACATTGAAAACCAATGAAGTCAACAGTTTGAAGAAACAAATTCAGATTATGGAGGCATCAAATAAAGCAACATTGATTAATGCCAATAATTATGAACAAAAAGCTAAAAGACTTGAAGAGAAAGTCAAAAATATTCAAAAGGATTTGAGCTTTACCACACAGATTTCTTACATAAGAAATCACCTATGGGCCAACATTATTGAAGCCATACATCTTCAATGGCCATCAATTCAGATAATTTATGAACAAAGTGACCTCTTTCTAGCAGCTCAAAATGAAATACAAAGGACTACAGAAAATTAGCAGACAAGCCAGCACACGCACAAAGGCTAATTACCTTCTTAAATAGTAAGAACAAAACTGAGCTAGAGGAATTGAAGATTCAGGACAAGACAAAAGCTATATTGTAAATCAAAAAGGTATTGACAAAAAAAAATTTGATGAGTAACTTGAAAGAAAAATGTGATGCTATGAATTTTTCCATTACCAAGTTTTTAGCAAAGTATGCTATGCTCAGAAAAGTAGGAATTCTAGACATACATGTATTCAATGACAAGTTAATGGAACAGAAAGAATATGATAAGAAAATCAGAGATCATGCCAAAGAACAAGTGAATATGCAACTGCCACAGGGATCTCCAACAGGGAAAGTAGTTCTCCAATACCTTGAAGATTTATTCTTCCTTCAGAATGAAATTAAACACTTATTTGTGATTAAGCCAAATTTTGCTAAGTACACTGAAGCATATGAGAACTATAGAAGGTTGAAAAGTATGAAGATTATAGATGCTAAACAATGGCAGACCTTCACAGATTTATTATAGCAGCAAAGAAGCAAACAGTGAAAGACAATGCAGATGAAGAAATCAGTTTGAGAAGAAAACAAATAACATAGTATTTGATTTTGATTTTTTACTGCTGAAAATTCTCTTTTTACAGTAGCTAGAGGTCAAATTGCCAGTTTAAAGAATATCAGAGTGAGAATCCAAAGTTAAAGTGTATCAAAAATGAAAACAACAGCTAACTGATTTTACTGTTGTAATTTACTTTTTTACAACAGTGAAATGGTTAATAAACAACGTGAAAGAGTATCAGAGATAAAATACAGGGTCAAAGAGTATAAGTGGAAAGAGTATCAGTGAAGACATCTTCCAAAAATATATTTTGC
This sequence comes from Pinus albicaulis, assembly GCA_034641835.2. Lineage (NCBI taxonomy): Eukaryota > Viridiplantae > Streptophyta > Pinopsida > Pinales > Pinaceae > Pinus > Pinus albicaulis. Next base: position 391,989,168 of record CM076575.1, read on the forward strand.
AATATGACAACAAGCATGGAGATCTATTCAAACAAACAAGTTTTGTTAGATAAAATAGCACTATATTTTATAGATAAGAGGACAGCTTGCTAAGTTGTTAAGCAACTGTCCCTCTTAATGTGTAAAGATATTTTTTATTTCCTAGAGTTATTCCTAGATTTCTCTAGAATATTTTGTAATAAACATTTATATAAATACTTCAGTTTATGAAGTGTTTAGGGTGGAATAAAATTGCTAAGAACATTATAGAAATTTTGCTGGTACGTTGGAGGCTCACATGTGTTGATTTCAAAGCAGCGGTCTAGACAATTTCCAATTGGACTTCATAATTCAAGATTCATGCGATAATTTGAAGAGTAAAGTGCATCTATCTTGTCATTTTTTAATTTCTAAGTTCCATTCATTTCATATATGTTGTTCAATCTTAATGATTAAATAGGAGTATTACTTCAGGACTAGTGTTAGAACTCCCTGTCTTAACTACTTAATCATTTAAATGTTTTCTGCTGATTTCCAGATTTAGGAATTCTTAATTTCTCCTAGTCCCGTCGGACCCTTGCCTCCTTCCTCTTTTTCCGGATCAAAGCATTCTTCATTGCCCTTTATCCCTAAACAAGGCATCTCATCAAAACAATATATCGAAATCTCTGAGGGTTATCTACCTTGCCCTGAATACATTAGCATCCTCTTGGCCTTGCCTTCTAGTTCTGCTTGCTAGACTTTGACTCCATAGCCCAATGGACTAGTAGTTCTCTCTTTAATTTGTCTTCAAGTAATCTTATTTTCCACCAAACATTTCAAAACCAAAACCAAATTGAACTATCATAACTAGCCTAAAATATTAAACAAAAACAAAGTTAAATCATAAAGAGAGAGCCCTCTCTGAAATTTAGGAAGGCTAGATCCTAGATTTCCAAAGTAGGTTTGTGGTTACCCCTAGTTTTCTTAAAACTGAAAAATTCAAAAGCCCATAATATTTAGAAATTACTAGGCTGATAACACATTGGCGACCATACTGGGGACTAACCAATCTCCAGTTTTAAAATTAGTCTTAAAGGAAGATCTTTAATCTATATTTTTACTTTAAGATTAGTTTTAAGGGTTGTGGGTATTCATAAATAGTCATTTTGGCTTCCAGGAAAACCTACTATACTAGGTCTAACCCGGATCCTAAGCCTGCAATTATAGTAGATAAACTAGAAAATATTGGAAAAAACAAAAAGAAAAAACAAATTGTTAATTTAGAAGCTGAAGTGCCCTTAAGAAAAGCTAATTCTTTACCCAAAGAGTTAGTGAGTTTAACTGATATTGATTTTGATTTCAAATTTGAACAATTATTTTTTAGAATTAAATCTGAAATTGATTTAAAAGATACTGTAATAGATTCTGTTTTTACTTCTTTCTTAAAAACAAAACAGAATATTATTTCAGCAAAAAGAAAATCAGATAAATCTGAAACTCAAAGTCAAGTAGAAAGGATTAATCTTACACGGATTAAAGATGTTGATGAAGCTATTAAATTAGCCCATTTTTTTATCTCACTTTAAGCCTCCAGTTTCTCAATTGCACACAACAAACATTCCAACAGCAGATTCAACTCTGTATGTTGTCACTTCATTTTTAGACTCCACTGTCAGTTCATCCACATAACCTTTTATTCCTGAGTTTCCTTTACAGTCTAGGATTTTATTTCCATCATACCCTCAATACACTGCATCCACTAGTTTTATAATCACTACATCATCAGTTATCATATCCAACACTGCTCCTATCGTTATTGTTATACCTCCTAGTTCAGCAAAACTCAAAGCCATGGCTGCTAGGTATGCTCCTCTTGTCTTACCCCAAAACCTTCATGATATGCCCCAAGATTATCAGAAAAATATACCTTTATTTGATGGCCTGTCACAAATTACTTCTAGCCAACATGCTACTAGAATGACAGACTATTATGAAATCTATGAAATATATGAATCAGATGTTCAAGTGAGGTTGTTTGCTCAAAGTTTAACTAGGGAAGTTAAGAAATGGTTTAAAAATCTAGCTGTCGGTAGTATAGCTGATTTAGCTGCATTTCATAGAGCATTTCTAAATAAATGGGAAAAGAAAAATAACCCTTTGAAAATTTTATCTGAATTTTATTCTTTAAAAAGAGCTCCTAATGAGTTTGTTCAGGATTACTGCACTAGATAAAACAATGTCTATAATTCTATTTCTGCAGATCTTAAACCTACACAATATTCTGTGCTTCTTAAATTCCCTGATGGATTTGACCCAGATATGGCATACCAACTAAGAGAAAGAAATGTTGAAACATTAGAACTAATGCAATTAGATGATGTTAGTGTAGAAATTAATATTCTAGCTAGAAAATCCAAGCTTAGGAATGAAAGAAGAGTCACAATCAAAGAAGAAACATCAAACTCAGATGGTGAATTTGACCTTTTTTCTAAAAATTTAGAAATAGTAGTTGAAAGATTAGAAAACATTGAGAAAAAACCACAATGGGATAACCAACCACAAATTAGAAATCCCAACTACAGAAAAAACAACAATCCTGGAAAAGGTAAAGAAACTTCTCCAGATCAAAACATTAGGCCCCCATTCCAAGAGAAATATGCTAAAAGTTCTAAAAAAAATGATGATGAATATGAGGATGACATCAATATAGTAATGGGGATAGATGAAGAAAACACTATTTTCCTCACACAGGAGGATCAAGAACTTTTTGAGTGTCAACAACTCAAAGTAGAATCTAGTGAATCCTTTGATTTCAAACAAGGTTATGACTTCGCCATTAACAAAATTCACAGTCAGTATAACCTTAGAAACAAAAAAAAAACTGAGCCTTCTACAAAAAAAACTTCTCAAAATCAAACCAAAAAGAATGTAGAAGCACCAAAAACCAAGATTTTGCAAATTCTCCCAAGAGAAAACAAGCAAAATTCCAATCCTCCCAGTCCTAAAAAAGGGCCAAGTGCAAAAATTGTTGACATCACTGAAGAAGTGGCCCAATCATTTATTAATGCTCAAAGTAAAAACACTACCAAAGCCCCTAATTCAGCAAAATCAACAATTCCTGATCCTAAGAAAAATCCAACTGATTTTAAGTCAACAAATCCCAAAACTGTTAACACTAAAACTTCTGCTGAAAATCCAAAGTCTGAAAAAATTCTTGCTGCCCCTGAATCTGTCCCTGAAAAGAGAACTAAATACAACAAGAATCAAGAAACTCAAGAACAGAACAATAGGACAACTCAAGATAAGAGTACATCTATTGAAATACCTAAAAAACCCACTCAGATAATTGTCACAAAAGATGAACTAATTCAGATTAGTAAATCTCAACCAACATTTAATATTCAAACTAAAATAGCAAAATTAAAGATACCAATTCCTTTGACAGAATTAGTAAAGAAATATGTCTATAAAACAACAATTACTGAAACTTTGAATATGAATATTGGTGAAGATTCTATTAATTTAAATGATGATCATCCTGAATTAATTTTTGGCCCGGATGTTAATGGTAAACATTCAGATGGATTAGTTCCTCCCTTCTATATAAGTCTTACTATCCACGATCAAATTCTACATAATGAAATGTTAGATTCAGGAGCTTCTCACAACTTAATGCCAAAAGCCATCATGGAAACTCTAAATTTAGAAATAACAAGGCCTTATAAAGATTTATTCTCTTTTGATTCAAGCAAGGTCAAATGCATAGGATTGATAAAAGACTTATGTGTCAATTTGGTTCAATATCCCGGTAAAAGTATGGTCATGGATATTGTAGTAGTTGATATCCCACCAAAGTATGGTATGCTTCTTTCTCGCTCATGGGGAGCTAGGTTGCAGGGATCTCTACAATTAGACATGAGCTATGCCACCATAACAGTGTTTGGACAACCTAAGAAACTTTACAGAGAAACTCTAATGAAATACATGGTTAGCAGTTTTGAGAGATCAATCAATTTTCCAATTTACTCAACACCAACTGATCTAGATTATTTCATTTCATGTAACTCAGATAATAATGAGATCCAAACTGAATTAATTGAAACAAATCCTAAACCAAACAATGATAATATTTTCCATCAAGCCCTTTGGCATTTATACTTTGATGGTTCAGTCAATAACTCAAGATCAGGAGCTGGAGTTGGATCACAAACATTGAGAAAATTCATTCGGAAGGACATGCCTTTAGACTTAACTTTAAATGCACCAACAACATGGCAGAGTATGAGGCATTTATTTTAGGCCTTCAAATCATCAGGAATTTAGGAGGTCAAAGAATTTTGATTATGGGATATTCGGAGTTAATCATTAAAAAAATAAATGGATATTATTCTATTCATAATCCTAGATTAGCCAGATATATAGATGTAGCAGTTGATTTATGTGATGATTTACTAGAATATAAGTGTGCTACTATTCCAAGAAAACAAATTTTGCAAGCACATTGCCTAGCAACTTTTGCTAGCACATGTAACTTACCTTTTCAACCAACACATAGATATACTGCTGAAGTTAAATATAGACCCATTGTCCCTGATAATGTTAAATATTGGCAGATTTTCTCTGAAAATGAACAGATTTACCATTTTTTGAATAGTGAGGATGAATTTCAAAATTGTATGATAGACACATATTGTAATTTAGATTCAGAATGTAACATAGATTTAGATGTTAATTGTAAGATAAATAATTTTGATGCACATAAAATTACCAAACCCACTATATTTACTCAATCTAACATATATAACTTAGATAAGGTAGACATAGAGGAAGTAAATGAAGATGAAATTGAAATTCTATATTTGAAGGATACCTTTTTACCTAAGGGTTTAACTCCTTTGGAAGACTTGTTTGATTCCAATGATGTGCCCAAAAAGCCTAAAATTGAACCAGTCAAGTCTGACATTGAAGAATGTAACATTGGTATAGACACAAAACCAAAAATGACCAAATTGTCAAAAATTTTACCTCCTCAAGATAAAGAAAAATATATTGAGCTTTTAAAGGAATACCAAGATTTTTTTTCAGATTTATGAAGATTTCAAATCATATGACACCAGCAACATTCAACACAAGATTCCTATAAAGGATAATCAGAAACCATTTAGACAAAAAATGAGGAGGATTAATCCTGTCTTGTTACCATTGATTAAAAAAGAATTTAAACGAATGTATGATGCACAAATAATTGCACCAATCAGTTATTCTGATTGGGTTTCTAAATTAGTACCTACTAGGAATAAAACAACAGAAATCAGATTATGTGTAGATTTCAGAAATCTCAATAAATTATCATTTAAAGAAAATTACCCTTTACCTAAAATGGACCATATTTTACAAAGGGTAGTTGGATCTTCCAGGATTTCTTTATTAGATGGTTTCTCAGGATATAACCAGACACTAGTTCAAGAAGAATATCAACCTAAAACATCTTTTACCACTCCTTGGGGCACTTTCTTATATGTGAAAATGCCTTTTGGGTTGATGAATGCTGGAGCTACTTTTCAAAGGGCTATGGACATAGCCTTTTCTAAAGAAATCCATGATTTTTTGGTTATTTAATTATATGATATTACTGTGTTTTCCAAATCTGATAATGAACATTTGGATCACATGAGACAAGTATTCATTAAATGTAGAAAATATGGTATATCCTTAAAGCCCAGAAAGAGTGTTTTTGGACTTGAAGAAGGTAAATTATTAGGACACATAATTTCCAAGGAAGGTATTAGGATAGATATAGCAAGGATAGAAGCCATATTGCAAATTCAACCACCTAGGAATATTAAGGAGTTACAAGCATTTTTAGGTAAAATTAACTTTTTAAGAAGATTTATTTCTAATCTAGCAGAAATCATTAAGGAATTGAATAACATGTTAAAAAAGGACTCTGTTTTAAAATGGACAGTTGAAGAAAAACAATCATTTGAATCTATTAAACATGCTTTAACAAAAACACCAGTCCTAATCAGCCCAGACTTCAAGAAAGATTTTATAATCTTTTCATTTGCCTCAAAACATACCATAGCTGCAGTTCTACTGCAGAAAAATGACCGAGGTTTTGAACAACCCATAGAATTTTTCAGTAAAACCCTTAGAGATGCACCTTTGAGATATAACATAATGGAAAAAAAATCTTTAGCCTTGGTTAAAGCCATAAAATATTTCAGAGTATACATTCTTTACTCCCACATTATTGCCTATGTCCCCAATACTATAGTCAAAGATATTCTTACACAGGATGGGCCAGATGGAAGAAGAGGAAAGTGGATTGCCACTATCCTTGAATATGACATAGATATTAAACCAACCAAGCTCATAAAAGGACAAGGTTTAGCTAGGTTAATGGCTGAATGCAATTGTGATGCTTTAGATATAAATTTTATTGCCCAGGTTGATGACCAAGAAGAGATGGCAACTCCATCGATCAGTGAAGCCTTTCTAGACTCACCATGGTACTCAGATATTATGTTTGTACTTACAAATTTACAAGCTCCTCATGGATTAACTAGAACTAAAGCTAGATTCATCAAATTGAAAGAAATGAGATATTGTATTCTAGATAAAATGCTTTATTGGAAAGAACAAAGTGGGATTTTACTAAATTGTTTACTAAAATCAGAAGCTGACAAAATTCATGGAGAATTTCATGTAGGTGATTGTGGAGGACACTTATACTGGAAAAGCACATCAGATAAGATTATTAGGGTTGGTTTCTATTAGCCTTCCTTATTTGCTGATTTGAAAAAAATTGTTACTTCATGTCACAAATGTCAGATCTTTGAAGGAAAAAGGAAGTTGTTACCTTTACCACTCAAACCTATTTCTACTGAGATGCCTTTTCAACAATGGGGTTTAGACTTCATTGGAGAAATTAACCCCCCATCCTCTGGCCAAGACGAATGGATATTGACTGCCACAGATTATTTCACCAAATGGATTGAAGCCATCCCAACCAGACAAGCCATTGACTCAGTAATTATATCTTTCCTAGAAAACAACATTTTATCTAGATTTGGATGCCCATAGAAAATTATTACTGATAATGCAGCTGTATTTAAATCTAAGAAAATGATTGCCTTTTGTCACAAGTACCATATAACCCTTGGCCACTCTACTGCTTATTACCCCCAAGGTAATGGCCTAACTGAATCTTCCAATAAAAGCCTTGTGAGTATCATCAAAAAACTACTTGAAGAAAATAAGAAAACTTGGAATAAAAAATTAGTCTATGCCTTATGGGCAGATAGACTTACTACCAGGAAGTCAATTGGAACATCTCCTTACCAGATTGTATATGGGATGGATGCAGTTTTCCCATCATCTTTAGGTGTTCCAGTAATGAAAATTATCCAATAATCACAAGTAGAACTCAATGATATACAGAGAAGGATAAATCAGACTATTCATCTGTAGCAGACTAGGGAAGAAGTATATGAAAAATCTCAAGTCATTTAAGGTAAAATAAAGAAAATCTTTGATAAAAGAACTAAAGAAGATGACTTTTACATAGGAGATAAAGTGTTAAAATGGGACTCCAGGAGAGAGGAAAAAGGAAAACATGGAAAGTTTGACTTTTTATGGAAAGGTCCTTATGTCATTTATGGGTACAGAGGTAACAATGCATTTTTTATCAGAAATTTGGATGGAACTAACATTCCTGAAGGACCAGTGAATGGTAGAATGCTCAAACACTACTATTCCTCTGAGTTAACTAATATTTAGTCCTAATTTCATTTTTATATTATTGTAAATATCCATTGCAGTTTCTAGATTGGATTGGATTTTTTCTTTCCAAAGTTGAAGCCCGGAGTGAAGGCCCTAAGCTTTGAAGAGTAAAATGTCATAAGTATGAGTTTTTGCAGAAATCAGAAGACTGTTACAGGATCATCATGGTAAAAATGGAAGGCTACTGATCTCAGAGTTCTTGACATTTCACTAGGAAATTCCATCCCTATGTGAAGCCACTGTTAGGGCCCTATAAGTATAGGATTCATAATTTGGAATTGACTTATGATATTCTTGTAAAAATATGTACATACCTTGCTTTTTTCAAGTTGTTTTCCCATATTTTGTAAAAAATAAAAAAATAGAAAATCAAAAAGAGGGTAAAAGTCCTAAAAGAAAGATCAAAGGACTTAGAAAAAATAATATACCCCAAAGAAAAAGAATAAAACATGAAAGTGAGCAAGTCCAAATTCCACTACTTTTTACTGATGATTATGGCAGAGTGTTAATAAATGCCATAATCCATGATGATTTGAACTTCTTAATCTTGACTTGTCATGTTTCAATTTTAATGTTGTAGAATAGTGAATAAAAATTAGTCAGACATTTTAATCTTGACTAATTAGTAGATAGGTAGAGAATAAAGAGGAGCTCATTAATTTAATTTAAGCCCTTAGATGATATAAGGTAGATTTAGATAGTTTTTATTTCTTTCAAAAGAATAAAATGTTCAAGGTTGCTAGCTCAAATGCACCTGCAAAATGGAAGAAAAATGTTAGATTAAAAGTTGGGTAGGTAGAAAGAAGTGGGAGAATCATGTAAATACTTTTCACCAGGAAAAATCACTAATTTCCCCTCCCCTATAGTTATTCTGCATTTTAGACTTTCAGTCAAAGAGGCTCAGAGCATTTCTCTGACTTCTGTTGGGACCAGACCCAAGGCTCAATGACTGTTAAGTTAAAAGTGTTGAATTTCTATGTTAATCCCTAACTTTCATCATTAACCCTACATTCATCCATTTTCACTTTAAGTTCATAAGTAAAGACCTTTTTACTTAATGAAAAAGAAAATATCATTTGATTAATTCCCTTCATTCATAAAAGCATAAAAGCCCTCAAAAAATATTATATCCTGAGTAATAATGGTCAAATTACAAATGATAAAGCTTTGCCTTTTTACATCATCACTTTACTTAGTCATATGAATATATTTTGGTGTTTTCATTATCCTATGTCATATTAATTCTTACTTATTTATTAACTCCTTATAAAATACCTAATCCTATTAATATAGCTCCTTGTATTTAAATATTCCCAAAAAACCCACTAATATAAGCTTTTTGCCAAATTTAATTACCCACATGGTTAAATTAAACCCCCAAATTACACCCCCTTTGGCATAAAACTAACCATATGTAAATATCCTGCCCCACAATAGTTATTAAGCCCTCATGGTTTAATAAACTATATAATAAAATAAAATACTTCCACGCTTATTATAAAGTTTAATTCAAACTAAAATTTATTCCCCCAAAGCCTTTGTAAAATACATCGTTATTTTCCTCGCATAAGACTTAAGCCCAGGTTAAAGTCCCCTTTTACCTAGTTTAAATCATGGTTAACTCCATATCCCACCTCACGCACATTCTAAACCATATATATAAAATCTCTTTATATATAAACATTGCCCGAGAAAACCTTTTGCATTATACCCCACATAAATATAAATCATTCTATATATTAAAACCTTGGTTATAAAGTTTATTTTTACAAAGGTTTTGTTATTTTGTTATTTATATATACAAATAATAAAATAAAATACTTCCACATTTATTATAAAGTTTAATTCAACTAAACTTTATTCCCCCAAAGCCTTTGTAAAATACATTGTTATTTTCCTCGCATAAGAGTTAAACCCAGGTTAAAGTCCCCTTTTACCTAGTTTAAATCATGGTTAACTAGTCCATATCCCACCTCACGTGCATTCTAAACCATATATATAAAATCTCTTTATATATAAACATTGCCTGATAAAACCTTTTGCATTATACCCCGCATATATATCAATCATTCTATATATTAAAACCTTGGTTATAAATTTTATTTTTACAAAGGTTTTGTTATATTTATAATGCGCCATTACATAAAGCCGCCCAGGCCCCACCATAAATTTTCCCTACACCTTCCCATCACATCCCGACTGTTCGCTCCCACTTCTCAGATCTAACGGTGGACGATGAAATTCGCGCTCTAAACATGAACGATGATCCCAAGCCAAAAGTTGCACGAATCAGGTTGTATTCGCGAAACCGCTCCCTCTGACGTGGCGTTTGCTCATTGCATCGCGTTCATTTTAAGGAATACCACTTACTGCCCGTTTCCAACGCGAAACCCACCAATGGTTTTCGCAGTCGAAAGCCGAAAACAACCTCCTGCCTATGATTTGACTTGCATTAATGACATTTTTTAAAGATTTATGCATAAAGATTAAAAACTTTGTTTAAAAATCTTATTGTTATTATTTGCCTCCTGACTAATAAAAAAACTTCGATTTTCCCTTTAAAGCTTTCCAATACCCGATTTTAAACCTCTGTTAGTCTATTTTATGCATGAAAGCTCAGATTTCGCAGCAAGATACCCTGCTGACATAACAAAGTACACTATTTCAACTCCAACAAATCAACAAAAGTCCAAATTCAAGCGGAAGCATCTCCAAAACCCGTCCAACTGTCGAAATACCTGCAGTTCAGGTATTCTTCGACTATTCAAGCCTACAAATCCAAAATTGAAGTCCTTTTCACTAAAATACTCCTGAAAAAGAGAAATTAGTCATATAAATTTTCCCTAAAACGCTCAAAATCAGGGCAAACTCTGTCAAAATCTCCCCATAAACTGTTATTGTCTCAAAAGCCTCTTTTTAAAGCCGAATCATTAGTTTTTAATTCCTATAAATCACTTCCATAGCTTGAAAATATTTTTGAATCAACAGATTACCTAAAAATCCCATTTTTACAGTCCCATTTATTCATAAAACCTAAGTTTTCTGTCTTAAGCTATTTCCTGTGCCCTAAAAACCCCAATTGAACACTGAATTGCCCACTGCTATCATCCTTGCCCATAAAAATTTCTCAATTACCCTCTCTTGAAGAAAACCAACTATAGAAAACTGTTTAATCTTGTTGTAGTTAATTTAAAATGACAAAAAAATAAGTCACACCCAAGGCTGGAGGATCAAAGTCTATTAAGCCTGGAGGGTCAAAACCTCCTAAAATTGATGCAGTAAAAGTTCCAAAGTCCACTGCTGTTATTTATGCTAAGTCCATTGTCACTGTAAATCCTATTCAACCTCCAGTGTCCACTGAAGAAGTCATCACCTTGGTTGATGTAGATTACAAAATTGTAGACCCTCTAGTAGAATTCAATCTATTAGAAGTTCACAACTGGTGTCATGAAAAGTTCCTAGACAAAGAAGAAATGCCTCTCTGGGATACAAATCTACCCAAGTATGTAATCCCATTAACACACCCTAGTCAGGACTTGATAAGACTGTGCCAGACGTATTATGTCCCAGATCAAAGATCCATTGTAAATAATGACAAGGAAATCCTTTTTTCTATCACTGCTGAGTCAATCAATGAAATGTTGTAGTTACAATTTGACCCTAGGGCAGTCCCATTATCTATTGAAGCATTGACACAATTATATTTAGGGTTAGATTTCCCTAAAAGATTCATGATTTTATAGAATTTCATGCTCAGTCATGTGGATATCCCAAAGCCGAATCCTCCATATTCCACTTCTAAGTTTCCAGAGGGTTCTAGACATGTTATTTCAATGTTATCCTTCATCTTAGGATACTTTACTGATGAGTCTATCCTTGGATTTTTATCCACTTTATCCCCTGGAGAGCCTCCTGCTATGGTATTTGTTTTTTCCAGATTTATTGCTGATTCCATACACCACCAGTTAACAAAGCTACCCACTGAAGGGGTGTTTAGGTATTCTTCCTATTTATTCCATTTGTTCTTATTTTCACAAGCAGATCACTTCCCTATAACATTGCAGAAAATGAATGTAGAGGGCCAGCCTCTATCAATTGTCTTTTGGACATCATTGTTGAGAAAGAAAGGAAATGAATACAGTTATATAGATTTCACACATTTATTTATTAGACCAGCTATGAGTTTGCTACAAAAATCAAAACAACCAAGAGTAAGTGAGGGGATGAAAAGAATATTACAACTGTCAGAAGAATGTAAAATGGGAGATTGGTACTTATATGAGAAGCACACTGACTTAAGAATCTTTGGATCCAATTTGCTTCCATATAAGTTACCTAAATTTTTGACTATCAAATTTTTTTCTCTAGAATACTTGAGACAGGTGTTGAATGTTGATGCTATCCATTTCATGGCATCCAAAAAGAAGACACAGCTTAAGCTAAAAAATCAGATTGGCCCATTCATAGTAAATAACAGGGATGCTGAGAAAGAAATAGAAAAGAGATTATCAGAGCTGAAATTTCAAGTGAGTTTTCCTTGGAATTATGATCCCCAAGGTCTTTTGAACAGTATAAGGATTAAAAATAAGCTGCCTCCTTTTATACATGAGCCAAAGCCTAATGTGGAAAAATTTTCCAATCAAATAGAATGGGTAGAAAATACATTGGTAGATGTAACTATAAATACACAACCAGCAGGAAAAAAGGATACCACACTTGCTGTGGTAACTCCTAGACAACCAGAAACTTCAAACAAAAGGAGCAGAGATGATGGATCTTATACAACAGAAACTACCTCAGATACAAAATTTAAACTCATCTACAATAAAAGGCTAAGATTTGGTTCCATAGGAAAAGACAAACTCATTGAAGTGGAATATGAACCAGAGGTGAATTATGATGAGGCAACTACAATAATAAAAGAGACATTGACAGAAATTGAAAAAGAACAAGCAACCTCCAAAGGAAAAGAGACCCAAGTAATTGAAAAATAGGTGAATATGGAAACTTATTCTTCTTAGATAGTAGAAGAGAAAGATTTGGATATCAAGGACAGATACAAATAGATTAAACAAAGGAATGAGGAGATTAAAAGTGAGATTTATTCTCAATTCCTCAAGCAGAAGCCAGGAAATCAGGACAGATCGTTTTCAGCATTTGATTATTCTTCAAATAAAATGATCATGTCCTATTTATAGCCTACTACTTCAAACCCTAAAACAGTGACTGATTACAAAAAGATGGAATTTGAAGTAGATACTAAAAAGGTACATGAGTTGGATCAAATAGAATTCCATCGACATAGTTTAGAGATGCTATATTCCATTCTGGTGACAAGGGCCATTAGTGTCACCAATTTGAAAAATAATATTATCAACTTGCAAGATCAGATGAAGCTTGATAAAGGCTCCTTATATGCAAAAGATCTAAGGATAAAAGCCTTAGAAGACTTGATTCTACAAATAGGAGTGGACCCATCCAATGTACAAGCTGCTAAAGTCTTAATCAAAAAGAAAAATGATGACATTGTTGCTTTGAGGAATTAATTAAAACTTCCTCAAAGTGAGCACCCACAGAGCAAAGAAATACTTCAGGAACAGAAAGAGAAAGAGGACATGATGCAGTTGATTATAAAGCTTACTGCTCAATCAAGGTCATGGAAAGCCAATTGGATTTATTGATGAAAGAAAAGGAAACTGTGAAGGAAACAGAAGCTTCCACCATTCCCATAGTTATTCCTATTATTACAGCTGCTGTTCCTTCTACGTTGGGAGAGAAGTTAGCACCTAAAGAGCCACTAGCAACTGCAGTGTCAGTACAATCATCTACTACTTCCCAAAAAGAATCCTCAACATCACAAGTGCAACATACAAATGATGCAGGGCAAATTGTCAAAGCAATGGAAGAAATGACATTGAAAACCAATGAAGTGAACAGTTTGAAGAAACAAATTCAGATTATGGAGGCATCAAATAAAGCAACATTGATTAATGCCAATAATTATGAACAAAAAGCTAAAAGACTTGAAGAGAAAGTCAAAAATATTCAAAAGGATTTGAGCTTTACCACACAGATTTCTTACATAAGAAATCACCTATGGGCCAACATTATTGAAGCCATACATCTACAATGGCCATCAATTCAGATAATTTATGAACAAAGGGACCTCCTTCTAGTAGCTTAAAATGAAATACAAAGTACTACAGAAGAATTAGCAGACAAACCAGCATAGACACAAAGGCTAATTACCTTCCTAAACAGTAAGAACAAGACTGAGCTTGAGGAATTGAAGATTCAGGACATGAAAAAATCTATATTGAAAATCAAAAAGGTATTGACAAAGAAAAATTTGATGAGTAACTTGAAAGAAAAATGTGATGTTATGAATTTTTCCATTACCAAGTTTTTATCAAAGTATACTATGCTCATACAAGCAGGCATTCCAGACATACATGTATTCAATGACAAGTTAATGGACCAGAAAGAATATGATAAGAAAATCAAAGATCATGCCAAAGAACAAGTGAATAAGCAATTGCCACAAAGATCTCCAACAGGGAAAGTAGTTCTCCAATACCTTGAAGATTTATTCTTCCTTCAGAATGAAATTAACACTTATTTGTGATTAAGCAAAATTTTTCTAAGTACACTGAAGAAGATGAGAACTACAGAAAATTGAAAAGTATGAAGATTCCAGATGTTGAACAATGGCAGACCTTCACAGATTTATTATAGCAGCAAAGAAGCAAACCGTGAAAGACAGTGCAGATGAAGAAATCAGTTTGAGAAGAAAACAAATAACATAGTATTTGATTTTGATTTTTTACTGGTGAAAATTCTCTTTTTACAGCAGTTAGAGGTCAAATTTTCAGGTTTAAGAATATTAGAGTGAGAATCCAGAGTTAAAGTGTATCAAAAATGAAAACAACAACTAGCTGATTTTACTGCTGTAATTTCCTTTTTCACAACAGTGAAATGGTTAATAAACAGCGTGAAAGAGTATCAGAGATAAAATACAAGGTCAAGGAGTGTAAGTGGAAAAATTATCAGTGAAGACATCTTCCAAAAATATATTTTGCAATATGACAACAAGAATGGACAGTTATTCAAACAAACAGGTTTTGTTAGATAAAATAACACTATATTTTCTAGATATGAGGACAACTTGCTAAGTTGTTAAGCAGTTGTCCCTCTTAATGTGTAAAGATATTTTTTATTTCCTAGATTTAGTCCTAGATTTCTCTAGGATATTTGTAATAAACATTTGTATAAATACTTCAGTTTATGAAGTGTTTAGGGTGGAATAAAATTTCTAAGAACATTATAGACATTTTGCTAGTACGTTGGAGGCTCACATGTGTTGATTTCAAAGCAGCAGTCTAGACAATTTCCAATTGGACTTCATAATTCAGGATTCATGCGATAATTTGAAGAGTAAATTGCATCTATCTTGTCATTGTTTACTTTCTGAGTTCCATTCATTTCATATATGTTGTTCAATCTTAATGATTAAATAGGAGTATTAATTTAGGACTAGTGTTAGAACTCCCTGTCTTAACTACTTAATCATTTAAATGTTTTCTACTGATTTCCAGATTTAGGAATTCTTAATTTCTCCTAGTCTCATTTGACCCCTGCCTCCTTCCTCTTTTTCTGGATCAAATGATTCTTCATTGCCCTTTATCCCAAAACAAGCCATCTCATCAAAACAATCTATCCAAATCTATGAGGGTTATCTACCTTGCCCTGAATACATTAGCATCCTCTTGGCCTTGCCTTCTAGTTCTGCTTGCTAGACTTTGACTCCATAGCCCAATGGACTCGTATATCCCTCTTTAATTTGTCTTTAAGTAATCTTATTTTCCACCAAACATTTCAAACCAAAACCAAATTGAACTATCATAACTAGCCTAAAATATTAAACAAAATCAAAGTTAAATCATAAAGAGAGAGCCCTCTCTGAAATTTAGGAAGGCTAGATCCTAAATTTCCAAAGTAGGTTTGTGGTTACCCCTAGTTTTCTTAAAACTAAAAATCAAAAGCCCACAATCTTTAGAAATTACTAGGGTAATAACACAAGGCTTTAGGTAATCAGGACTGTGCTCCCGCTCTTATCTCCTTAAGCCTACTCCTCTTTAAACCCTCCCTGTAATGGGAGCTTGCTCCTTTTATTTATGGAATAGATATCACAATAACCGACTTTGTTAATAAAAAAAATCTTAAGCTTATCAAACATATTTCTTCACCTTTTTCTTTTGGGTAGACATGAAAGAAACATATGTAATTCAATGCCAAATGAAATGCAATGGGATTGGAAAATCACCATCATACAGATCGATACCTTTGACCATTGGAGAGTTATATGGACCAACTCTTTTTTTGTACCCTATCATACACAGAATTTAGCGTTATCAATTCTCATTGTAATTACATTCGTGTGGAGGACTCTCTTGTTTCTATACATGTTACTCCACACAAAAAACAAGATCTTGGAACTTTGTATTTTTATAATTTATTTATTTCTCGTCATGAACTAGCATTACCATTATCATGAACTTAGTATGATCATTATTTTGATGTATGGGCGAACTCGATCCATTTCTACATGGTATCTCACACACAATACAATCTAGAATGAACAAAAAAATTTGCGGAACTTCTATTTTTATAATTTCAATTTTTTTTAAAGTACTTATCATGATTAATTTAATACAACAAAATAAATAATCAACCATCCATTTTGGACTCTTGGAATTTCTTAAATTTTGATACCATGTTTTGTAACTAATTTCTTAGAAGAATTGTATCAGCTCAACAAAACTCAAGCATACCACCTCGACTTGGTTATGAGACAGAATTCATCTGCGTAAGGTTATAAAGAATCAACAACCCATAAAGATATTATTATTAGAAAGATATTGAATGCATTAATAACGAGAAAATATCAAATAAAGGTCATTTAATTAGCAAGATATTGAATGCAGTCAACGTGATAAATGAAAAAAAAAAGAATCTGATTCATAATATATTGAAAGCAGTTGGCATAAGAAATGGCATATTGTGGTCACATGCCCTCCATTATATATTTGTTTCTTTATGGAATTGTGGCCAACATCCAATGTTGAAAGACCCTGATATTCATAGTCATAGTTTAATATTTTTAAACTTCTAATCGTTATTTCTTTGAAATAGTTAAATTAAAATCTCTCTATTTTTCTTGGTGGGTTCATTAGCCTCAACCATTTTGTTTTCCTTCATGTGCATGATAATTTATATCTCAATTTCTCTTGGATTGATCATGTCCTTTGAGAACCTCAACATTTTTTTGTTGCTATTAATGCTTTGCTTATACTCATTTTTTGAGTGTTGATAAGGAGGACTTGATACAAAGGCTTGGTGATGAAGGCAGTTTGATGCAGGAAAATTTACTTCTTCATGCAATATCCACTTCCACAAACCTACAATCTTAAGAATATTAGAAACTCTAAAGAAATTTGATTACTCAGTGAGTTGACTATTACAACATATAAAGACATTCATTAACATATATGTAGAGAGATACTACACAACCCACAAGCATGTAAAAATTTCATTCTGAAGACCAAATTCATATGTACATGTTTGGCCTAATTATACATTCATTTGGCCATTTACTAATACTCCACACCTCTCCCACACTCACACACTCTATATCATTATACATTTCATGATGAACATATACACTTATTACATTCAATGAACCTTGTGGGTTCAAATCCACTAAATTAGGATCTACTAGACTTGTATAAAGGAAAAATCCACAAAGCTAGATTTTTTATGACACCTTCCATATTCTCAAAACTAATCCTATCCTAAATAACACGATTTCCTAGAGATTTTACATAATTTAGAAATGCTAGAGATTTTTCCAACTTTTATAAGTTCTAGAATTTTTGCAGGATATTTGGAAATTTCCTTTTTGAAGGCACCCCTAGATGCTCCTACATCAGACACCCAAGGTAGAAAATTATTCATAGACTCTTGTCTATGAGTTTTTTCAAGTTTTTGTAACAATGAAAAACTCCTCTAGGATCCCAAACTTTAAATTGTAATTGATCATTTCCGAGGAAAAAATTTCCTTTACTCATTCCTCCTCTGTCCCATACTTTATTCTATTGTTGTCCATTTAATTTACTAACATAATTTCTCTCAACTAACTGCATTCTCTGACTGGATGTTTTCTTCTTCTTTCCGTACATTTTCTTGGAATGTTGCTTCATAATTTTACACAACTCATCACTCTCTTTGTGGAATTTGTTTCTTGGCTGAAGGTTGTTTTCAACTTTATTTGGTTGCATCTCCTTTTCATGCATGATACTACTATATGAAACACTAATATTTTTACCCAAACCAACTGAATTTTCCACCACTATGAAACCTTCATCTCTTTCCAACTAGTGTTCCAAAAATTTCATCTCTACCTCAAAATCTCTAAAAATTGTCTTGAATGTTGTATGCGAGGTTGGATTTCATATTCAGGAAATAACATAGATTCTATCTCTCTAATCACAACTTCATGTTCAACATTCCTGTTTGTACCTCCTTTCAGAATCATTGGATTTAATTGTTGCTCTTCATCTTGGTAAGAACAAAGTAAGAGTTATTTCCTCCTTGACCTTCATTACTTGTAACAAAATTTTCATTCCAGTCTTCCTCTAATTTTGTGACAATTGTAGGTAAATGTCCACCATCTTCCATACCTGCATCCACATAAAATTTATTACTTTTAAATATATAAGAATATTGGATCTCATACACTGCTTCGTCCTCATTCTCTCCTAGCAATGGCCCTTTCTTTGGGTCACAATAGTGCACTTTTTCTGTCTCGTACTCAATTGCCTTGAGTTCTACTTATTCTTATCATATGCCTCATCTTCTTTCGCAAATTTCTTGCAAACAATAATTTAACTGGCTATTTAACTTTCTTCTTAAAAATTCATCTGCATTTCTAGTCTTCCTCATGTTTTTTTAGTTGCTCCATAAGTTCATACAGTTGTACTTTAATATTAGCGAGTTCCCTATCAAACTCCTCATCACTCAACTTCCTCTTTATTTTATTTTCTTTGAAATCTTATGTCCTTCTCTTATGGATTTCACATGAAACTTTGTAATGACCCTTTGTGGTCATCCTTTTCTCTAAATTTGTGAGCTTCTCCATACTCAACATTGAACTGCAACCATGCCTCTCCTTTGTAGCAAGTCTCCTCTTCTTGCTACTTAATACCTCGTCAAGCTTTATTCACTAGCTTGACCTTTTGATATTTTCTTTGGTTCTCTCCTTCAAACCTTCTCTTGGAAATTCTACCCACACTCACTGTGGGAATTCCCTGTGAAAAATTCTACCCAACTACTACTTTTTGGAAGTAGTCCTTATTTTGGTTGCAATCCTCAATTCCAAAGAGATTACTAGCTTTGATACCACTTGATGTAGGACAATTTACTTCTTCATGCAATATCCACTTCCAAGAACCTGCAATCTTAATAATACTAAGAACTCTAAAGAAATGTGATTACTCAACGAGTTAACTATTACAACATATAAAGACATTCATTAACATATATGTAGAGATACTACACAATCCATGAGCATGTAAAAATTCCATTCTGAAAACCAAATTAATATGTACATGTTTGGCCTAATTATACATTCATTTGGCCATTTACTCA
This sequence comes from Pinus albicaulis, assembly GCA_034641835.2. Taxonomy (NCBI): domain Eukaryota; kingdom Viridiplantae; phylum Streptophyta; class Pinopsida; order Pinales; family Pinaceae; genus Pinus; species Pinus albicaulis. The sequence continues at coordinate 392,008,620 of CM076575.1, forward strand.
TACTCCACACCTCTCCCACACTCACACAGTCTATATCATTATACATTTCATGATTTACATATACAAATATTACATTCGATGAACCTTGTGGGTTCAAATCCACTAAATTAGGATCTACTAGACTTGTATAAAGGAAAATCCACAAAGCTATATTTTTTATGACACCTTCCATATTCTCAAAACTAATCCTATCCTAAATACCACACATTTCTAGAGATTTTACATAATTTATAAATTCTAGATATTTTTCCAGATTTTATAAGTTATAGACTTTTTGTAGGATATTTGGAAATTTCCTTTTTGAAGGTACCCCTAGATGCTCTTGAATCATAGTTTTTGAAATACGCTTGAGGAGGGTTATATTATATGACAGTGAATAGCTTAAATTTATAGTATTATTGTTTGAAGAAATGATTTTTGATCCGTTTTCATTACGAGAAGCGCAAAATAGAGCAACTTCATCAAGTAAAGGAGGTTTTGACTTGCAACGAAACACTAACCCGTTGGGTACATTTGTGGCTTTTTCACATTGCAAAGAGGCTCTTTGTTGTGATTATGTTAGTTTTATTTGCAAGGAATATCTATTTTTTAGCATAGTTCCAAAATTCTCTTTATTTTTTATGAATAAATTCCAGTGCCTGTAGAATTTTTCTAGATTATTCATGGTTGTTTTTTTTGGTGTTTTCTAGTGTAATGTTTTCTTCCCTTAACAAGTCTTGGTCATTATATTGTCCAACAACAAAGGTGACATTATCATGGTTTTCTGATTGAAAATACTGAGAATAATATCTATGTTTCTAAATTTCAGAAGCTTCAAACTCACGCTTGAAATCTTCTAGTTTTTTTTCTTGAGAATGTTCCATAATGATATGAGATCAGTTCTCATTTTGAGATATTTTTATTTTGCTTGCCATTAATTATTGGAGTTTTTACTAGTATAATTATTAGAAATGGGGTCATCTATAATGAGTTCAAGACCCATAAATAGCTTCAAAGTACCTACCATACTGAGAAAACAACCTCCTTTAGAAACCATGTCAAATTCACAACTTTTCAGTCAAAGAACGCTTCTAGATCTAGGAGCATTTTGGTTTTGCATTCTAGTACTTTCTCTCTTGGTGGTTGATTTTATAACACAAATATTTAAAGGAGCATAAAAATAAGCATGGATGTAGGTTTCCACATCACAAGGAATGAGGAATTGATGGTAGATGTGATGATGAGGTTTTGGCATCATTGTAGAAGGTTCTAGCATCATTGGGAAAAACAATAGAAGTCACAGGCATAACAATGTGAGTTTCAGTGTTGGGGCACTCACCACCCATTCTAACTCATGATACTATCTTTACTATGGATGCCCCTCCCCTCCCCCTCATTTATGTAAAGGACTTGGGTAGAGCACTAGCAGCCTTAGACATAACAGTGTCGGTGTCAATGTCAAAGCACTCATCGACCGAATGGCTATTTACAATATTTCTCTTTTTTTCATTTTAAAATGATTTGTCAAGCACTAACAAAAAAAAAAAAAAAAATCACTCTACCAAGGCTATTATGTCCCATAAAAGTGCTATAGGAAAATCAGAAAATGAGAAATATATTTTTCGAAAAATATAAAATTGTTTTAGTAATTTAAGAAAAAATGCAAATAAAAAAAATCCCCAAAACATTGGTTATGCACATGAAAGATATCGTAATTAATAAGGGTTCATCAGGCTTGATTGCGAGGGAAACTACTGTTGGAGATAATGTAAGTGCTCTGACATTGGTGCTTCTATTTCTCACCATCCTTTCCTACTATGCTCAGTGCTTTACTTTCAAATTTTTTCAAATGGTGGTGAAATTTTTTTTTCTCAATTGTGTGTCAACAATGTCTCCCCGATGAGAAAATGTCTAGTTAATGTATAAACTATTTAATTTAAATTTTTAGTAGATTAGAATTGAAAATTATCTAATAAAATCCAATTTTTTTGAATTTTTTTCCTACGTGGTGTGCTCGATATGTTCTCTGCTCACATCGATAGCGGTGCACCCTGTAATTTTACAAGGTGCACCGGAATTCGGTGCATGAACATAGCACACCAAAATTGTTGTGGTGAATTTTGAAAATGAAAACACATTGGGAAAACTATATATTGTACGTTGATTCATACATTTTTAGGTTACACATAGTGCATTTATATTTACCAAACGCTCCGCAAAAAAAAAATTTAAAAATATAGCTTAGTGTGTTCGATAACCTAAATGGTATGTACTGGTGTGAAAAGGTTATACGTGGGAACCGATTCATAAGTGTGACACACCGTGATGAAAATTTAAATATGTGAATCAACAGTGGTATGTCATACATATGTGCACACCGATGTCAATGCGGTTGTCTTTGATAGTGCACTGGAGCTGACGCATTACTGTTTTTTGGGCACACCGGGGATTTCTTTTTATAACTAAAAGATATGTTTCCATATTTATAAATTCATTTTTCATTTAATAAAAAAAATTTGTATTTTATGTATGAGTTTTATTTATTTTATATTTTAATCATGTAGTAGAGACATTAACAGAGGGAGAAGGTGCCGGAGCAAGAGTGAACGGCCAACCAATACAATATGGTCTAACCATGGGAGGCGAAAGAGAGGGAGAAGGATTTATACCCTCGCTCGATTACTGTAGTGTCCTAAGCTCTCTTAAGGAATGTAGGCCTCCTAATATAATATGAGGAGGCTACATCCCTGAAGGCACATTTTCTCTTGTTGGCACATTTAATCTGTCGATGGAGTGTCCAAGAGCAGGTTTTCCATGTTGGTCCTAATGCATGGTATAGGCCCTTTGAGGAGGACATATACTTTACCATTGTCCTATCTAGGAGGGAATAATTTTCTTCAGTTCCTTTATGTCCCTCATGGGTTGCAATAGAGATTCAAATTTCCTACTCTCAAAGATATGTTGGGCCTCATGTCGTCAGTTTAACAGATTTTCAGGTGCGTGGTGGACAACTACATATTTCTTATTTTGTTGCACAAGATGTTAAGTGCCTCTCGTTATTAGTCACCACCATTGCACACTTTAGTATTCATGGGAAGTGCATTAGTTTCCCTCTTTTGTATTATTTGGATTCTTTGATTTAGGTGTCATGTTGTATAAGATGGTCTGCCATTTTTTTGAGGTAGTTTTGTATGGTTTTAGATAGTTGTTATGCAATGATACATGGGAGGGCGAGCTTCCATTTTTCTTACGATATTTTTTGTTTATTTTTTGAGAGGTTTCCAAAGACGAGGCATATTGTTGGCTCGAGGGGTCCTGACCCAAGTTCATATGTTCAAGGTTTGCCAAAAAACCCCTATACTATTGGCTCTTTCGGCAATGACCTGATTGCGCAGGCCAAAGTCTCACCCGAAGTAGTATGGGTGGGTCCTGGAACTAGGTTTCCGCACCCTGGGAGAGGGTAAGTAAGTCAAGCAGAGCTGCATTCACCCTAATCATGACCCGATCTGGTATTACCGAGCCTAGATTCCCTTCGCATCCACATGTGCAACAACAATATTACTCACATAAATCAATAGATTGAGAATTCATATGACAATACAAAACTATTTCAGATATTCTTGTATGAAGCAAGTAGAACAAACCCAGATCGCAGCATAAATAAGTACACAAATATGTTCACAACTTAAACTGATAACACAACAACATATATTAAGTAATCAAGAAGTCACAGATTCATATCACAACAATTCCAGTGGATTCAGATAGGCAACAATACTTCCGAATTCATTAATCTTTCAGATCTATGTACAAAACCCCAAAAACCCAACCTGTGCACACAGCAGCAGGGTCCGCACACAGAAGGACAGAGGCCCTCTGCGCACATAGTAGCAGGAGTCCTTACCCAAAAACCCTGACCAGATCTATCAATTTTCACTTAGCAGCAATATCTTATCATTCTTAGCCGCTTCTACAACTAAAAAAGGTTCAAATAATTATACTATTTTAGCCTATGCATCCAATGGTCTGCAAACCATGGTTTTCGGACTCTTGGTCTACCCTTGACCCATTTACAATGCTTTAGGGGCTTTGACCCACCCCAAAACCCCTGTGCTATACCAAATATAATCAGAAATATAAAACATGGATGAGTTTCGTAGCTTTGTAGGAGACCCTGTTCCAAAAGTCCCCCAACAAAATCTTGTGACTTGTCCCGAGTCACTGCGATGGTGGGGTTTCCACCTGTGCGCGTAGTGTGTTTATGGCTGTGATCAGTAGGGGTAGTACTTCTTGGCTCTGAGCAGCAGCACGCCGCGCAATATCCATGAGCTTCTGGGATGATGGCCCTTCGGTGGCCGTAGTGACATTGTTCAATGTCTGGTTAAGTTGCGTGACCACGCCATCGACATCTTGTGAGAGCTGGAGGGATGTGGCAGCCCATGGCTTTAATCGCTCCTCAAGGACGTGCTTCTGATACCAGAGTTTCTCAATCACGTCCAGGAGAGTGCTGCTGGTCTGCAGCTATGCTAACTGTTGTGCAGGCACCAAGGTGGGCAAGGTAGCCTCGAACTATGCGAAAGCTTCTTCCTGCTATCGTAAGTTTTGATTGACCTTTCGGAGGACCGGGTTAAACTGGACCATAGTCTAGAGCTGCATGGCTGATTCAAGCAACTGGGCGCCCTGAGAAATTTTCTTTGAGATGGAGTTCATTGCTTCGGCCACCAGCGCAACGCACTGGGCTTGAACCTCCGGTGGCGTGGCAGGCTGAAATGTAGCCTGTAAGTCGGAGAGTTGCTTCTCCAGTTGTGCCTTGATGGTCTACATTTCCGTCCGAGATGCTTAAATGGCTGCAACCATACTTTCTACCTTGGCCCGAGGTGTAGATGCGACTAGGACTCCGTCCAGAACCTCTGTGCAGAGCTGGTGGATTGCCATTTCAAGCTCCACCTGATGTGATATAGAAAGGGATTTTTCTGCGTCTTTCCGTTTGAGGGCCCACTTGGCCATACCAAGCTATTGATGTACCTCCAAGTCTCACCGGTGGGTCTCCTAGATTACAGCAGGGTGAAGACCTTGCAATGCCTCAGTGGGCAACTTAGTCAGGTCCATGTGGACCTCTGTATCGACTTGGATTTGGGTTCTTATAAGGGCAGTGCTAGGTAAGGAGCAGAAATGGTTTCCTTTTGGTGAGAGCACGGTACTGCTGATTGCCAAGGGTGCCCGTTTCTGAGTTACGCTGGTCTACAACATATCTTCCTTCCACTGGAGGGTGCGGAGCTCACTCTGGAAGGTGTCAATTGCAACCTTCTGTTTTTTTTCTATGGCTTCCCAGCTTCCCTCTGTGGCCAGTGTAATTGCATCCATGATCTGTTCGAGATCACCGTCAATCAATGTGACCGTCGCATCGTATTCCTGGTGCTGGGCGTGCTGCTTCTTTCGGGGCCCAATATCAGGCCCACCTAACCGCTTTTTATTCTGGAGAGAGGTGGTAGCTGGGTTATTTGTCCCTGGCACAATTAGTGCTAGTTGTGAATCAGCCCCAGCATCCGTATTGGTGACCTGTAGCAGCTGGGCGTTCCTTTCCGTGGCTATGCCTGCGCCCCTCACACTTGGTTATGGGGTGTTCTTAGGGTCGATAGTAGGGGGTAATTTTGTGGCATAGGTCCTTTTGGTACTCTTTTCGCCAGGACTGAGGCCACTCCTCCACTCAGGGAGCCAGAGTGCAATTAGCCTATTTATTTCTTCGTCCCCTGACCTAATGGTAACTGTCTCTTGTTCGGGCTCTATAGGTACCGAGGCTTCCATAGGCCTAGGAGCTGTTATCTTAGTGGGAATAGGGATTCTTGATTCCAATGGCCTATCGACATCAGGAGTGGGTCGCTTTTCCATGAGCAGGATGCAACATGCCCAAAAAATCGCACAACATAAAAAACTACATACAGGTTACAGGCGGAATACGGAGCTGTTGTCTGAGCTAGCTGTCCTACTTTATAGTGCCTACGGTCATCCAATGGTAGGGTAAGTGTCATTTGGAGCTTACCATCAAGTAAATAGTAAAAAATATCAAGGAATCGCTTCATTAATTTCCAACCGCCCCCTCTGCTTAACAGTAACTTCTCCTTTTTACTTGATTTTACTGTTCCCCCTGTCACTTTTCGCTCCCTATGTGCACTCTGCGTACCCACTGAGCTTGTACTAAACATCCGTGCCTCTTGCGCATCCCCCCCCCCAACACAGGCTTGTTCCTAAGGTACTCTACAACCAAAGACATGTTTTCCCCACAGGTGTCCTCCCAATCGCACCGGATGCCTTGCAGGAACGAGTCTTTCATAGGCGTTATAAGTAGCGCATATTCCCAAACAAACTTTCTGTAATACCCCGCATGGCCGAGGAGTGACCACAGCTGTTTTCTTGTTGCGAGAGTCACTGCATCTATGATAACTCTGCCTTTTGTATCTGCATTCCTATTCAACATAAGGTGCATCCCATTGTAACCCCCTCGCAGCCTGGTAGTCATGTGCACCCCTTCCAATTCCGAGTTAAATGCAGCCCATGGATCATCCTTACTATCCGTTGGGCCTGAGCTACGGTAGTTGACCATGCTTGGTATCTGTGTTTCCCATGTGGGTAATTCTAGTGCGAGGAACAGGTGTGATTCAGCCCACTCCCTAGTGTCAATGTCCAACAGGGCTACGTCAAGCGCCATGGTCCGGCCTACTAACCCAAAAGTTCCCAGGAACTCTTCTTTCAACGTCCCCCAGTGGTAGGCGCGCCGATGGAGCTCCGCATCTAAGTATCATGCAGATGGAATTGGTCCTAGGTCATGAATTAGTAGGTGAACCCATTCCTTAGTCGTCTTGTCACACCACTGTTTTTCCCATGCCAACAAATATTCACGTGGATCTTTCGATCCAAGGAATGTCTTGAGCCGCAAGCCAGTCGGGGCTTCAATCACAGGATCATCATATCCCGACATGCCTCCCAATCCTGGAATGCCTCTTTATGTGTCTCCCACCAGCGCGCAAGTATTCCATGCAGGCCTAGCTTAAGGGCCCATAACCTTCGACCCTTGGGAACCTCTGATTCGAATACTCACAAAAATTCCTTAATGATACTAGAATCATAAAATTAGGGTAGGTCTCTTACCTCTAAGGAAATGTAGCAGAAGTCCCTTGTGACTCGAAGACATCTTAGCGCTGAGACATCATGCAACTGGTTTTTCCAATTCTCCATCTCCCCATCAGAGTCAGAGAAGCATTAACTGTCCTTTTCCCAGCAGAGTACTCCTTCCACCGTGGGGTTGATCTAATCTTCGTCCCACGCATTCAACTTGTAAATGTGATCCACCTCCTCTTCATCGTGCATTGGCTCTGTATATCGTTCACCTTCTGCAGGATCTAATGGTACTATCACCTTGGTGTTGTTATTCTCGAACACCATGCTTCTTTTTTTTAGGTTGGTGATACTGCCCATATCTATGGCCTAGTCCAATCATAAGAGCGCAGGGTAGGGGTCCGCATCTTCTATAATTTCTATTACTTCAAAATCAGCGCGGGCCTCTACTCCTGCCATATCCACCGTAACTTTAGACAACCTTCCTAGCGGGATGATTTTCTGTTGATTTTCCATGCGCAGCTGAATAGTGGACTCCAACTTAGGTTATCCCATTCGTTGTCAAGTCTTCTTAGGTAACACGTTCACATCTGACCCTAGGTCCAAAATAACCTGGATCATTTTGTAGTCACTGATCTGCACAGACAACCACATTTCTCTTCCAGTGTGTTTCTTATACCTGTATAGTTTGTGCACATCCTTGACTTCCAGGGTTAGATTAGGTCATGATGTGCAACTATCTATTAATGCCTGAAGGTTCTCCACATCCTTTGGGTTGCGCAGCAGTTTCATACATGCCTGCAAAAAGGGCTCAACCTCCTCATCTTCCTTGAGGTTCACAGGTGGCCGAGCAGTAGTTGCCTCTGTCTTAGCAAAGTATTTGCGAGCTGTGATAAATGTTTCTTTCCCCCTTTTTAGGTTCAGACCTTCTTGTTTGATAGTGACTTGACGGATCAGAGGTTCCATCGCAGCCTCCTACTCTGGCCCCCTGGTGGCCATCCCGCTGTGTGTCACCACATTCACACTCAGATCTTTGTTTCACAGCTCAGCCTTAACTCTCTGCACATTCTACATAGGTGTCGACTTCTTTTCCTGCATTTTCGAAATCAAGATCGGGCAATCTTCAATCGCGTGGTCCAGTTTTTTGAAATATCGGCAGGACTGCCTAGTGGGGTTCGGGAAGTCCATTGCAAAGTGTCATGCTTCTCCATAGTTATAGCAGATTAGCTGACCTTGTCGTCATCGTGCACTTCCACCGCATCCTCCTCCCCTGCCCCTTGATGGGGAGCTGCCTATACCTACAGGGGTCCTTGGTGACGCAGGGTCTGATTGTACTCTGTATAAGTTTCCTCGATAAATCATCAAATCATATGTCCGGCAGTTCTGCCCGCCATGTCCCACAGATCTGCAGAACCTACACCATTGCTTCTTTACCTCTAGAATGTACACAGCAAGGCAAGGACAATGGTTAGTATCGTGTAGCCCTGTGACGCGACAATCATCGCACCAAAGTGCTGGCCGATTAGCTCCCACAGCTTCCCTAGGGCACAGTGGGCTCGGCCCCCTGGCCTGCACATAATCTGCTAATAGAGGACAATTATCCTTGGTGTGGCCATTCACCCGGCATCGTATGAGCCATCTTTCGGGGCTAGCTTCTGCCCCTCGTTCCTTTCACAGGTTCTGGATCTCTACATGCATCGCTTCCAGTTGTCCCTGGATTTGTTGGACGCCCAGCTGAGTCTCGTCCTGAGGTGCAGCTTCTAACTTCATGGAACCTTCCAAGTCCTTCTCCCACGATTCGAAAGTTTGGTGCCCCATAGGTACATGCAGGTGAGGCAGAAACATAGCAATAAACCATTCCGTGTGCTGTATGTCATCATATTGGAGTCCCCCTTCTCTGATCATCTTCTTTAGTAATTGATCGGCCTCCCACATAGATTCAAAAGGTCCTTGCTTGAAGTCCTTTAGATCAACCACGATTTGGGAGTAGGACTTAGGTTTCTTGAACTGCTTTTTCAAGGCGTTCTTAATCTCTTCAATGGTTGCATTTGCGTTCTGGCCGATGTATCCCACGTACCAGTCCAAAGCTCTTCCTTCGAAGGCAAGGGACAGTTGTGCCCATTTCATCGCATCACTAGCCACGTTCTGCACAGTCCATACCGATCCTATGAAAAACCAGAAAGGATTCATGTCTTCATCCCCCACACCCTTAAAGGTCAGAAATTTCATGTGCACAGCCACGTCGTCTTCCGGTGGCGGAGGGGTCGGTGAATTATTACCTCTAGGTTGATTTGAAAGCGGTGTGGCTGGAAGACTCTGCGAAGCTGCTTCCCTTACTGGACTGTAGACTAATCGATCTCCTTCTTGGTTGGCCCTATAGTACTTGCCACTCCACGTTGTGCTCCTGTCCAGATCAAAGGTCATTCCCTTGGTATGGCTACACATAATACTCTTTTCTCATAATTATATCTTGATCAGCAATGGCAACGTCTTCAGAAACTTACCTCAGAACCTCGTGAATATTCTTCACTTTTCTTCTGAGTAGGAGACAAACTGATCAATGGCAAATTCTTTCACAAATCCCCCTAACACACTGTCTACCCAGTGGTCCACTGTGCGAGTGATGGTGTTATCAGCATTTTCCAGCTGCTGGATTAGTTCGGGGGTCCACTCTGTGATCTGCTCGTCCTTCCAACACTTCTGAAACTCTACCAGTCTTGCGAGCCACTCCTGGAGCTCGATCACAATCGTTACAAAGAAGATCTCATAGATCTCTATGAAAATGTACTTATTTTTCCACTCTTCGGTGGTCAACCTCTCATTGCGGTTTTCTTTTATGGAAAATTCTTTAACTTGATGTTCAAACCATTCATCAATTTCCTTTCTCTCTGGCTTCCAGTACGACCTTGGTATTACCCGTTCCCTCTCTCAAAATGCTCTAGGTCTCGGCAATGGAACCATTTTTTGGCTCGAGGGGTCCTGACCCAGGTTCGGATGTTCAAGGTTTGCCAACAAATCCCTATACTACTAGCCCTTTCGGTAGTGACATGCTTGTGCAGGCCAAAGTCTCACTCGAAGTAGTATGGGTGGGTGCTGGAACTAGGTTTCTGCACCCTAGGAGAGGGTAAGTAATTCATGCAGAGTTGCGTTCACCCTGATCGTGACCTGATCCGGTATTACCGAGCCTAGATTCCCTTTGCATCCATGTGCGCAACAGCAGTATTACTCACAGAAATCAACAGATCAAGAATTCATATAACAATACACAGCTATTTCAGATATTCTTGTATGAATCAAGTAGAATAGACCCATATTGCAACACAAATAAGTACACAAATATGTTCGCAACTTAAACCGATAACACAACAGCATATATTAAGTAATCAAGAAGTCACAGATTCATATCACAACAATTCCAGTGGATTCATATAGGAAATAATACTTCCGCATTCATTAATCTTTCAGATCTACGTACAAAACCCCAAAAACCCAACCTACGCACACAGAAGTAGGACAAAGGCTCTTCGCGCACACATCAGTAGGAGTCCTTACCCAAAAACCCTGACCAGATCTATCGATTTTCACTTAGCAGCAACCTCTTATCATTCTTAGCCCCTTCTACAACTCAAAAAGGTTCAACTACTTATACTATTTTAGCCTATGCATCCAATGGTCTGCAAACCATGGTTTGATGACTCTTGGTCTACCCTTTACCCATTTACAATGCTTTAGGGGCTTTGACCCACCCCGAAACCCCTGCGCTATACCAAATATAATCAGAAATGTACAACATGGACCAGTATCGCAGCGTTGTAGGAGACCCTGTTCCAACACCTACATTTGACCGTTTCCCTCCTAGGTCGATCACTGAGTTCTGGATGCACATGTGGGGCCAAATTATGCCCAAGAGGGGCTTACTAGAGTATCCAACTAAGATTTTCACCCAAGCACTAACACTACTAGCTAGTGAGTTTGACCATGTGTTTATCTTTTTGTCGTTTCCATATGCGGGGATTTATTGGAGACAATGTCCCAACATCCTCTTCACATGAGTTGAGCCTCTAAATGATAGAGGTAATATTAGTGTTTTCTTTAAATTAATCTAGTCTCATTTTATTTTTTTAATTAATTAGAATAAAATTGATTGTAACACATTATTTAACTTGTTTTATTATATTATTTAATGAAATTATCTAATTAGTGTTGTGTACTATATAATTTGTAGACATTGGCACATTTTATGGGGACATGCCTCCTCCCCCATCAGATGGAGGAGATGAGGAAATGGGTGAGGCCTAGGAGGATGAGGTACATCCTCAGGGGGTCGTGGGCATCTAGGCTCATATGGATAGTATGAGATTTCAGATGGACTACTACGACAAATTTTGAAGATTTTTTGTTTAGGAGGGAGTCTGCCCTACGAAGGCTCTAGACATCAACACAGATCTTAGGTTCATGGATATTTACATGGACTGTTTGCGCAATATGATGTCTCTTATGCGTAATATCTTGAGATCTCATAAGCTACTAGCAGTGATGAGAGATGCAGGGCATGCAACGATAGATATGTCAAATGAGGGTGGTGATCATGATGATGACGCTGGTGATCATGATCATGATGATGAGCGTGGTGGTTATTATGCTTCTGGTAGTATTACCCCATCGGATCATGGTCAGGGTGTTGGCGATCCTTCTGATAGTACACGTCCTCCTTAGTTACATGATGATCAGATGCCAGAGATGGAGGATGTGCCTTATGTTTCTCCCAACAGAGAAGACCAACCAAATCCTCCTCCACATTAGAGTACGGAATATGTTGAGGCAGTAGTTGACCATCCATCGTCTTCTGCTACAGACTAGGAATGCACTACTACGTCTATTGTATCATAAATTTGATCACAGTTATTTGACTTGTATATATATATAGAATTTTTTTTGTTCATGATTATGTACTTAATTTATATGTTGGTGTTGATGTGTATAATATTGTTAAGTCATGTTAGATATGTTCATTTAATGTGCTTGTAGATAGATGTGTATGCGATAGCATTTATTTGACATGAGATGTATATTAATTCGAGGATGTGTGTGGTGATGATGTTAGATTACAATGTTTGTGTTTTTTTAGATGTGATCACTATGATGATGCCATGTTATATTATTAGATTTGTGTGCTATCTAATGACGTTTATATGTTCTAGAGGTGTATATAATTAGATTATGATAGTGAATTTGAATTTGTATCTTAGATGATGTTTATGTTTGTTAGATTGTTATCATCATGACATTTATTTTTATGAAATAATATTTATTATAAATTATGTATTGGGGAAATTATATCAAACTTTTATATATGAAATTGCATGCAAAATGACTTACTTTAAAAAAATGTAAAGATATTTTTATAAATTACAAAGTTTAGTATGTGGTTGAAATTATGATTATAAAATTATGATAAATATTCTATTTATTAGATAGTTAATTGAAATTTAATCTAACTCAATTAGTAAAATATTTCAATACTCACAAGGAGAAAATAATTGAAGGTAAAATCATTTAGTTAGTTATTAATAAGACGAAAATGTGTAACTCATTCAATTTTTTATATAAAATATTAATAATAATAAATTATTCAAAAATACAATTAAACCAATTCAATATTGGTTTATAAAATTCAATTTATTGTTAAATTTAAAAAACTTAAGTCGTAATTTTTTATAATTAATTTAGATTTAATATAACTTAAAAATATATATTTCTATAAAATTTATTTTATTACTAAAGTTATGAGATTTTCAAGCAATTTAAATTTAATATTTATAGTGACTCTATTACGAATATAATATATATATATATATATATATATATATATATATATAATAAAAAAATCCATAAATATTAATAATTAATAAATTAATTAATTTAAGTTTCTCATTAATTATGAATGGCATTTATGTCAAAATACATGTTCTTTAGTCCTTGTGTCCAGTCAACTCCTATAAAGGTGAATGTTAGGTCCCTATATTACTAGTGTAGTCCCTTATTGTTGTTGGTGTAGCTCCCTTATTGTTATTGTTGTACCCCTATAACCCCCATATTGTTATTATTATGCCCTTACATTATTATTGTTAGGCCGGATAGGATTATATTGTGACCCCATGGACTCCTATATATAGAAATGAGGTTTTGTCATTTGTATCATCCAATAATTTTTCATTTATGTATTGTAAAGGAGGTTTCCCCCTCAAAGTAGCGTATTTCTAAGGCGTCGATCTCTATTTTCTTCTATTTTTGGAGTTGGTTTCATAACATTTGGTATCAGAGCTTTGGATTCTAGGGTTTCGATGCTTCAAAAAGGCCATCGTGGCATTTTCGCTATAAAATTTTTTCTATGAGGGTTCAGACAATAAAAATAAAAATACATTTCAAAGAAATCCTGAGGAATTTCATGTAAAAATTTTATATTTTGGTTCGCAATATTTTCAGAGATATGATTTGTGGAAGTTAGAGTTTTTGCAGGCTCCCGAATTTCATCTAAAAGAGGTGACCTTGGGAAAATAATCATAACTCTCTCTTTGAGCATCGGATTGGAAATATGTAAAAAATGGTCGAAAGTACATGGAATGTAATTTTATCTTTATCATTTTTAGAGCTGAAGGAGGAAACAATGACACATGGAATGCCGTACAAGTTCGCTTTACTGAACCAGTCCCTAATTAGGTCATTGTGGGAGATTGGTCATAACTTTGAATTGAAGAATCCAAATCAGGTCAGATTTGTGGCATTGGAAAGAATATTCAGAGGGCTAATATAGGACTGAAGATGAGATCTCAAGAATCTGAAATTACAGAGATACATTAGTTTCAATATTGAGCTCCTCAAAATCAAGTAAAATGTGTGTATTTGTTTTTTCGAATTGCACAATTCTTGTTTGAAAAATTAGTTTGAAGTGATTCAAAGGGCATATTGAAGCATAAATATCAATATTAGGTTCTAAAATGCCCCCTAAAAATAATTCAACACCCATCAAGGCCTCATAATACTCTACTATGACTCATGAAGATGGATAAGTGCAACATGATATATCAAAATTACAAGAGCAAGTGCACCAAATTTCGCTCACGCAAAGAGAAAAAAATAATGAAATGGAAGTTTTGAAGAAAGACCTGGAAGCTAAGATGAATGGTTTGAAGAAGGGCATGGAGGCTAATATGGATGGTTTGAATAAAGGTGTGGAAGCTAAGATCGATGGTATATAATATAAAATGAAAGACAACATGGAAGACATGAAGAATGATCTAAAAGTAGACATGGAAGGTTTGAAGGAAGGTTTGACAAAGTTGATACAAGAAATTATTCCTTATGGAGAAAATATAGTAGAGGAAACTCATGATGAGAACAAAATAGATTTTAATCGTGATTTCATAAACTCTAATGTTGGATTGAAGACCCAACATATTCCAAAGATCGATACGAGGAATTTTGATGGCAAGGATCT